>JAPTMU010000175.1:40000-145000 GCA_028583405.1 Pogonophryne albipinna
ATCTATCTATCCATCCATCTATCCATCCATCTATCCATCCATCCATCCATCCACCCATCCATCCATCTATCTATCCATCCATCTATCTATCCATCCATCCATCCATCCATCTATCCATCCATCCATCCACCTATCCATCCATCTATCTATCTATCTATCTATCTATTAGGGGTGTAACGGTTCACAAACATTTCGGTTCGGTACGTACCTCGGTTTTTAGGTCACGGTTCGGTTCGGTACGTTTTCGGTACAGCAGAAAAAATTATCACAAAACACAACATATATTTTTTTAATTATTGTTAAACTGTGAATAATGTATTCACTCAAATAAATACAAAATATAATAAAATAAACATTAAAGAGCCTGTGACACGAGTTTCCCCCATCATCCAAACCCATCAATTTGAGTAAATATTGTCCCCTTGAAACCGTTACTGAACTGATTTTGGATATTTGTACTTTGATAACCATTAATCTGCCCTTCAATGTTGAACATTTTCTGGATCTTCTTGGGGATCTTCAAGTCCCGCCAAATGATGGGTGACGTCATTGCGGGCACAGCGCTCCAGCTGCACCGTTCAGGATCCCAGCATCTGCATGTAAACGCACAATGGCGCACACAGCAGCAAGCTCAGACAGCGATGACAGTTTAATTTTGAACGTGTCTGAGAGCTCATATGAGGCTGAAGGATCGGTTTATGTTGTATCTGTTAGAAGTTTAGGAATTAGGTGCGTCAATATGGGCGATCATACGGTCATGTAACCAGTGGTGGACTGGGACTAAAAATCATCCCGGGACTCTCGACCGGCCCACTTCGGTACCGATAGTAAGTTGTCAACGGGGGGAGTGGGGGATGTCAGGGGCGGCGGGTGCTGTAGGCTGGGGAAGGCTAAGCCTTCCCAAATATTTGTGTCACTGCATCCTGGTAAAATACAAATATAATGTATAATGTCTGTGTCTTTGACATTAGCGCTGCTAGCCACCTGTGCCCTGTACTACGAAGCCAGTTCAACAGACCCTGGATATGTTTGAGTAACAAACAACAACAACAAACTAACAAACGAGATCTCGCTAAGCGGTCCTACGACGCTGGTTATTAACTCGGTAAATCAAGCCAGGGTTTCTCTCACCAGCTGAGAGCGCGTTCACGTCTAAGACACGAGTGGATCTGACTTTAATTACATTTGACTTGAGTGTTTCGTCAACATAATGTGTTGCTTAAAATAATACTTCTGCATACAGTATGTGACACTGTAAGTGTTGCACGGCCAGATACGGCTCAGCTGACACAGATAAGGAGATATATTATATATTATGATATTATATGATCGATGATCTGATTGATGATGTAATATGAATGATAAGTGCGACACGTCGGCGTCTTCTCTGCATACGGCAGTTTAAACTGTATTTCCTTTATCCTGTAATATAACTTGAGAGATTTAAACTCCGCACACTGAGTTGATCTCTTTTCTATAGACGCCGGAGGCGGGCAGCGTCAGGTAAAAGAAGTTATTTAGCCTTCCCAAACCTGAGCCTCACGCGCCGCCTATGGGGGATGTACGAGTGACTTATCCGACCGGCCCACTTCGGTACCGGCCCATCGGGATTCGTCCCGATGGCCAGTCCGCCACTGCACCCAGCCCACGTAAACTGTCAACGGGGGGAGCCTCGCTGCGGGGAAACGGTGGACCTAGTGTCCCGATCGGAGTGGGAATAATAATAATAATAATAATCCGTGCATTTTATCCATTAATTTCCCAACATTGTGGTAAAAAAAAACACACGTTTAATCCATGTTGGTGTACAACTACAAAAAGCATCAGTTTGTTTTCTCATCAGGAAATGCAGACCGGCTCAAACAAACGATTTTTAATCATCATCCTCACGATCATTTAATGTATCATATGTTCGCCGAATTGACATGAAAGCACTAATAAATGTAGTTTCATCCACGTGAGTTTACAACTACAAAAATAATCGATTTGTTTTTATATCACATCCTACGGGAGGAAATTCAGCAGCTCTCACTACCGATTTGTAATCTTAATTTAATCATCATCTTCACCACGATCATTTGTGTTTATGTTCGCCGAATTGACATGAAAGCACTGACAAATATGAATATACTGTAGTCAACTTCATTACAACGTTATTAACGTGCCTAAACTCAGTAATTCACCATTTCTACGCATGACAACACACTTTGTCCGTGTTTGGCTCTCTCACCGCACAGTGAAGCGTTCCCGCATTGACGTCACTTCCGGCTTCCCCCAAAACTTCAAAATGACTCGAAGGAATTTCCCCGCGATGTTCGAAATTATTGATATTTATCGGAACGGTATCGCATCTTCTTTTTTAAACTGACGGTTCGAGATGACTAGTAGCCCAATATTTCATTGCACAACAGTTGTTGGGATGCTGTCACAGGCTCTTTAAGGTGCAGCATTTCGATGAACTGAAATAATCTGTATTTGAACTTTACTGTACTAGTACTCACAAAACATAAACTATTAGTTTTGGGGTTTTAATTATTATTAAACTATGAATATTCACTCAAATAAATACAAAATATAATAAAATAAACATTAAGGTGCAGCTTTTCGATTAACTGAAATAATCTGTATTTGAACTGTACTAGTACCTAAGCAGCCAGTTTGACATTAGGACTTGCTTGTCATTGTATTTTCATGTTTTTTTAAAGAAAGATGAACTTGTCCACATTGCTTGCCGAAAGGGCAGATCTGCTGGCACTAACAATGTCTCCTGCTGTGGAGAACACCCTCTCGCTAGGGACAGAGGTAGTAGCAGATACAGCCAGGTAGCGCTTTGCTAACATGGCAACATAAGGATATTTGGCGTTTGTAATAGCTTTGGCTCGGTCTGAACTTTTTGCGAGTGGTGGAGGCTTAAATGCTAGTGGGAGTTGGGTTTGCACTTCAGTCTTTTGGTACCGGTGATATTCACGTTCGGGTGATGCCTTTTCAAATGAGTGTGCAAGTTTGATGTATTGCCAGCCGCGTAACCAATTTTAGTTGAACAATGCCGACAAACAGCTTTGGTTCAGTCCACCTGTCTTTGTCCGTCATCCTTGTACGTAACTGCGAAACCAAAATGTTCCCAAACCGGAGACTTCAATGATGCTGGAGGATTTTCGAGCTCAACTTTATCGGCGTTCGCCATTTCGACAGTTCCTCAAATTACTGATTACATTTGAACGCATCCCTCTGACCAGCTCGTCCAATGAAATGACTTGCTCGCTCTATGACGCGTTGAACACAATGGGAGCAAATTACTCTGAATGCTGCGACGCAGCACCTGAGATTACTTCCAAGAAGTTGTTCACGTTCTCAATTTTTTACGTTTAACGTTATATTCGTTCGGTACACTTCGGTACACACGTGTACCGAACCGAAGGGCCCGTACCGAATAATTTCGGTACGGGTACGTGTACCGTTACACCCCTACTATCTATCCATCCATCCATCTATCCATCCATCCATCCATCCATCCATCCATCCATCTATCCATCCATCCATCCATCCATCTATCTATCCATCCATCCATCCATCTATCCATCCATCTATCCATCCATCCATCTATCCATCCATCCATCCATCCATCCATCTACTAGGGGTGTAACGGTACACGTACCCGTACCGAAATTATTCGGTACGGGCCCTTCGGTTCGGTACGCGTGTGTACCGAAGTGTACCGAACGAATATAACGTTAAACGTAAACAATTGAGAACGTGAACAACTTCTTGGAAGTAATCTCAGGTGCTGCGTCGCAGCATTCAGAGTAATTTCCTCACATTGGGCTCATCGCGTCATAGAGCGAGCAAGTCATTTCATTGGACGAGAGGCATACTATGAGAGCTGGTCACAGGGATGCGTTCAATGTAGTCAGTAATTTGAGCAACTGTCGAAATGACGAACGCAGATAAAGTTGAGCTCGAAAATCCTCCAGCATCATTGAAGTCTCCGGTTTGCGAACATTTTGGTTTCGCAGTTACGTACAAGGATGACGGACAAAGACAGGTGGACCGAACCAAAGCTGTTTGTCGGCATTGTTTAACTAAAATTGGTTACGTGGCTGGCAATACATCAAACGTGCACACTCATTTGAAAAGGCATCACCCGAACGTGAATATCACCGGTACCAAAAGACTGAAGTGCAAACCCAACTCCCACTAGCATTTAAGCCTCCACCACTCGCAAAAAGTTTAGACCGAGCCAAAGCTATTACAAACGCCAAATATCCTTATGTTGCCATGTTAGCAAAGCGCTACCTGGCTGTATCTGCTACCTCTGTCCCTAGAGAGGGTGTTCTCCACAGCAGGAGACATTGTTAGTGCCAGCAGATCTGCCCTTTCGGCAAGCAATGTGGACAAGTTCATCTTTCTTTAGAACAACATGAAAATACAATGACAAGCAAGTCCTAATGTCAAACTGGCTGCTTGGTACTAGTACAGTTCAGCTCAAATACAGATTATTTCAGTTCATCGAAATGCTGCACCTTAATGTTTATTTTATTATATTTTGTATTTATTTGAGTGAATATTCACGGTTTAATAATAATTAAAAACCCAAAACTAATAGTTTATGTTTTGTGAGTACTAGTACAGTAAAGTTCAAATACAGATTATTTCAGTTCATCGAAATGCTGCATCTTAATGTTTATTTTATTATATTTTGTATTTATTTGTGTGAATACATTATTCACAGTTTAATAATAATTAAAAAATATATATATATATTTTATGTTTTGTGATAATTTTTTCTGCTGTACCGAAAACGTACCGAACCGAACCGTGACCTAAAAACCGAGGTACGTACCGAACCGAAATGTTTGTGAACCGTTACACCCCTACCATCTACCTATCCATCCATCCATCTATCTATCCATCCATCCATCCATCCATCCATCTATCCATCCATCCATCTATCCATCCATCTATCCATCCATCCATCTATCCATCCATCCATCCACCCATCTATCTATCCATCCATCCATCTACCTATCCATCCATCCATCTATCTATCCATCCATCCATCCATCTATCCATCCATCCATCTATCCATCCATCCATCCATCCATCTACCTATCTATCTATCTATCCATCCATCCATCTATCCATCCATCCACCTATCTATCCATCCATCCATCTATCCATCCATCAATCCATCCATCCACCTATCTATCCATCCATCCATCCATCCATCCATCCATCTATCCATCCATCCATCCATCCATCCATCCATCTATCCATCCATCTATCTATCCACCTATCTATCTATCCATCCATCCATCCATCCATCTACCTATCCACCTATCTATCCATCCATCCATCTACCTATCTATCTATCCATCCATCCATCAATCCATCCATCCACCTATCTATCCATCCATCCATCCATCCATCCACCCATCTATCCATCCATCTATCTATCCACCTATCTATCTATCTATCCATCCATCCATCCATCCATCCATCCATCCATCCATCCATCCATCCACCTATCTATCCACCTATCTATCCATCCATCCATCCATCCATCCACCTATCTATCCATCCATCCATCCACCTATCTATCCATCCATCCATCTATCCATCCATCAATCCATCCATCCACCTATCTATCCATCCATCCATCTATCCATCCATCAATCCATCCATCCACCTATCTATCCATCCATCCACCTATCTATCCATCCATCCATCCATCCATCCATCCATCCATCTATCCATCCATCCACCTATCCATCCATCCATCCATCCATCTACCTATCTATCTATCCATCCATCCATCTACCTATCCATCCATCCATCCATCCATCCATCCATCTACCTATCTATCCATCCATCCATCCATCCATCTACCTATCCATCCATCCATCCATCCATCTACCCATCCATCCATCCATCTATCCATCCATCCATCCATCCATCTACCTATCTATCCATCCATCCATCCATCCATCTATCTATCCACCTATCCATCCATCCATCCATCCATCTACCTATCTATCCATCCATCCATCCATCCATCCATCCATCCATCCATCCATCCATCTACCTATCTATCCATCCATCCATCCATCTACCTATCCATCCATCCATCCATCTATCTATCCACCTATCCATCCATCCATCCATCCATCCATCTATCCATCCATCCATCCATCCATCCATCCATCTACCTATCTATCCATCCATCCATCCATCCATCTACCTATCCATCCATCCATCCATCCATCTACCCATCCATCCATCCATCCATCCATCTATCCATCCATCCATCCATCCATCCATCTACCTATCTATCCATCCATCCATCCATCCATCCACCTATCCATCCATCCATCCATCCATCTACCTATCTATCCATCCATCCATGCATCCATCCATCCATCCATCCATCTATCTATCCATCCATCCATCCATCCATCCATCCATCCATCCATCCACCTATCTATCCATCCATCCATCCATCCATCTACCTATCTATCCATCCATCCATCCATCCATCCATCCATCTACCTATCTATCCATCCATCCATCCATCCATCCATCCATCTACCTATCTATCCATCCATCCATCCATCCATCTACCTATCTATCCATCCATCCATCCATCCATCCATCCATCCATCTATCCATCCATCCATCCATCCATCCATCCATCCATCCATCTATATGAGAAATGAATGGAATATCAAATATTAAATGTAATATAAATGTGAAATGTACAGAGTGAGTTTAACTCCAGTTATCCAAGAGAAGCTATGGAGCAGAGAAGGGGTTGAAAAGGTTAACAATGATATCACAGTGATCAAAGGTGCAGACAGGATCACTCCTATACAAATACCCTTTAAATACTGGCTTTTAGTGATCAAAAAGTGTGCTTATTTAGGCTCTTTTCACACATTAATTCTACTCTATAATTACTTCCATCATACTTTGTGCCCCGGGTAACCTCCCTGCGACCTGAGGGCGACCTGAGGGTGACCTGAGGGCGACCTGAGGGTGTGCATTGAAATCATGACAGGAGAAGAAAGTCATTTTATCTTGATGACAAACTGACAAACTGACAAAAACAAGTGAAGTTGCAGCAACTAATCAGTCTAAAATAAACCTTATCTGAATAATAAACATATGACTAGATGGTGGTCTGCATTAAATATACAGATACATTTGACTTCACAAACAAAGCGACATCACTATGTAACACTCACGCTCCTATTGGCTAGTGCTCCAACACATTGTACGTGATAGGCTGGGAAGGGGCGGGACATATCTAAGCGGTTGACCAATCACAACAGAGCCGACTTGTCCCAGTAGAGACACTACATACTGATATACACCTGAACATCAGCAGGAGAGGACTCTTTAAAGTAGAGACACTACATACTGATATACACCTGAACATCAGCAGGAGAGGACTCTTTAAAGTAGAGACACTACATACTGATATACACCTGAACATCAGCTGGAGAGGACTCTTTAAAGTAGAGACACTACATACTGATATACACCTGAACATCAGCAGGAGAGGACTCTTTAAAGTAGAGACACTACATACTGATATACACCTGAACATCAGCAGGAGAGGACTCTTTAAAGTAGAGACACTACATACTGATATACACCTGAACATCAGCAGGAGAGGACTCTTTAAAGTAGAGACACTACATACTGATATACACCTGAACATCAGCAGGAGAGGACTCTTTAAAGTAGAGACACTACATACTGATATACACCTGAACATCAGCAGGAGAGGACTCTTTAAAGTAGAGACACTACATACTGATATACACCTGAACATCAGCAGGAGAGGACTCTTTAAAGTAGAGACACTACATACTGATATACACCTGAACATCAGCAGGAGAGGACTCTTTAAAGTAGAGATACTACATACTGATATACACCTGAACATCAGCAGGAGAGGACTCTTTAAAGTAGAGATGCTACATACTGATATACACCTGAACATCAGCAGGAGAGGACTCTTTAAAGTAGACACACTACATACCAGTGACGTGTGGTGAGGTTCATGGCTGGTGAGGCACTGACTCTTTCAGAGTCAGATTTACAAATATTATATATTTTGACCTTAAAGGCGGGGTAGGTAATTTTGGAGAAACCAGCTCGAGTGCGCTAGAATTTGAAAATACACAGCCCCTCCTCCAACACACACGAACGCGCACATGACCAATGAGGGCACGAGATAAGTTTGTGCACAGATGGAAGGCTGACAGGCAGGTTATTTTAGCCGGGCCGGCTAAAATGAGTGGTCGTGCTTTTTACAGTATTAAGGCTTCCACAGATTAAATGTTTTTATGTAATTTTTGTCAAAGCACTTAAGATATTCATTGCTATCGGGATGTTAAGAGCATTCCATGGAATATAACAAAAAGTGTATATCGTGCCGGTTTCTCAAACTTACCTACCCCACCTTTAATCGAAATATTCTGTTATTTTCAAAAGCTTTTTTAGTCTGATGCTTCGATTCATTTTAAACAGACCGTTCAACAAAAGGATAGCCTACCCAAAATCTAAATATTGGATTGTTCTCTCTTAGTAAGATCCCATTTTCATTACAAATGTGGTCTTACCTTGACTTGAAGATGAAGTCCATGCTATCCTTCTGGACAACAATCTTTATTACTGTTTTGTAAAAGTCCTCCTTATCTCCCTCTAGTTTCAAAAGCCTAGCTTGTTGTTTTCGTCTATCGTCTCTGCGTAGAATAACAGTAGCAACAAGAACCTGTGGGCTCACTTGCGCCCCCTTCAGTGCGGCAGAGGTTGTGGCTGCCTCCCCTGGTGCTTTTCTCATTGCCGTTGTATGATGAGACCAGCGAGCCTAAATATCATATATACGTGAAATAAGTTATTTAGAGACTATGGATGGCGAGGATAAATGTAATAAAGGGATCTACAAACATTACATTGGTGACATACGGTGAGATTGTGCAGGCATGTGCTTAGGGCCCGCTTTCCAGACAGTTTCTGTGGGGTGACGCATTCTGAGATGAGGCAGAGCTCATCTGTGCCTCACCTCACCACACAGTAACTGGCTTGAGCGCGCTCACAAAATAAGTGCCCGCGCTAAATTAGTGCCCGTGCTCCAGCAAGTTACTGTGGGCTTCTGAGAGGCAGAGCTCGTCCCTGCCTCACTTCTCAATCTCATCGCTCCCCGTAGTTGTAGCGGAGCTCGGCAAATTAGCCGATTTTTACTATAAAAAGCGATTGGAATCAAACAGAAATCACATTTACAACACAGATCAGTGGACACATTTTATTATTATTATTATTTGTATTATTATTCTTTTTTTCCGTTACATTGGAGAATGACAAGTGAGGCTCTGCCTCACCTGCCTCCCCTGACCGCACGTCGCTGATACATACTGATATACACCTGAACATCAGCAGGAGAGGACTCTTTAAAGTAGACACACTACATACTGATATACACCTGAACATCAGCAGGAGAGGACTCTTTAAAGTAGAGATACTACATACTGATATACACCTGAACATCAGCAGGAGAGGACTCTTTAAAGTAGAGATACTACATACTGATATACACCTGAACATCAGCAGGAGAGGACTCTTTAAAGTAGAGACACTACATACTGATATACACCTGAACATCAGCAGGAGAGGACTCTTTAAAGTAGAGATACTACATACTGATATACACCTGAACATCAGCAGGAGAGGACTCTTTAAAGTAGAGACACTACATACTGATATACACCTGAACATCAGCAGGAGAGGACTCTTTAAAGTAGAGACACTACATACTGATATACACCTGAACATCAGCAGGAGAGGACTCTTTAAAGTAGACACACTACATACTGATATACACCTGAACATCAGCAGGAGAGGACTCTTTAAAGTAGACACACTACATACTGATATACACCTGAACATCAGCAGGAGAGGACTCTTTAAAGTAGAGACACTACATACTGATATACACCTGAACATCAGCAGGAGAGGACTCTTTAAAGTAGAGACACTACATACTGATATACACCTGAACATCAGCAGGAGAGAACTCTTTAAAGTAGAGACACTACATACTGATATACACCTGAACATCAGCAGGAGAGGACTCTTTAAAGTAGAGACACTACATACTGATATACACCTGAACATCAGCAGGAGAGGACTCTTTAAAGTAGAGACACTACATACTGATATACACCTGAACATCAGCAGGAGAGGACTCTTTAAAGTAGAGACACTACATACTGATATACACCTGAACATCAGCAGGAGAGGACTCTTTAAAGTAGAGACACTAAAAATAGTCTCCAAATACACTATTTAACCCTATTTAAGTAACGTACTAAAATCCCCTTTCTTTTAGGAAATTGGTACAACTTTAAAAATATATTTCTGAATCCGGAGAAATCAAAAGTATTTACAGACTAAAACACAAATGGCTTGTTTTGATCACTGGATGTCGTTCACTCGTGTGTATTGTCCCATGTCAGTGATTATTATATCCAAGGGTTCAATCTTCGAACCCTTTCTCTTAATAAATGTTTGAATGTTTTTCACCGCATCCATTAGTGACATAACTGTTGTTTGTTGTTTACTTCTCTCCTCTGGCATAAAGCTCAAGGATTTATTGGATTTCCTCCCTTTCTTATTCCCTCATAGCATTGGTTTGTTGTCCGGTCGTTTGTGGCATTACTTTGGGAAAGTGCCGATGATAAACTGAAGGTCGCAGTCAGCACTTTTAGATTCACTCTGCGATCGATTCTTTCATGTCAAACAAAAAGCACAATATGTCTTTGTCTTCGTTGTGGTGTTGTGTTCCTGCAGCAATGCCAACAGTATCTAAGATTTCCCGACAAATATAGAACATTACCAGCTTTGTTATCCAACTTTAAATTACACATGTAGTTCATTTGTTAAGATCAATCTCATCAGAGTAATGCAGTGGTTCTCAAACTTTTTCTGTCAGGCCCCCCCAACACAAATAGTCAGGCTCAGTGGCGGCGCCAGAGATTTATTTTGGGGGTGCTGTGGGGTAGCTTGACGTTTCATAGAGGGTGCTCAAACATTTAGGGTTTCCCATTAATGTACCAGGCGCTACAGAGGAATGTTCTACTGCAACACTCCCCACGCAAATACACAGTGTACCTGAGACTGTTACAATGAAGGCTCGATATCAGCTCACGGCATATAGGTGTAAGCAGGGGTCAAGTGCTATTTTTATAGGTGGTGTGTGGACCTCACATCCTCTAGGGGGGTCCTCACCTCCTCTAGGGGGGGTCCTCACCTCCTCTAGTGGGGTCCAGGGGCAAGCTCCCCCGGGAAGATTTATTAGACTATCTAAACACTAAGAGTCCTTTAGTTCACTGAGTCTCTCAGTCTGACAGGAGAGGACTCTCCTCCACTTTGTTGTTGAAAAAACTCCTTATATCCGTTAGCGTAGCTCGCTAGCACCAGAAGCTAACAACAACGATCTCCGATTCAGCCGAGCTTTAATGAAACACAGAGACCCAGACGTAATAGTACTGCATCATATTATTTTCGAATCAATAATTTTTCAATTTATGATTTTTTTAAATAGCCATTTTACCTCCTGGTTTCTCGCGCCCCCCCTGGCATGCCTCTGCGCCCCCCAGGGCCCCCCCCCCCACTTTGAGAACCACTGGAGTAATGTATCCTCTGTAGGAGTATGCATGAACTTGTACGGTAATTTAATTACGGTCGACACACAGAACAGTCTCCACATCTACAGCAGCATCAATATCTCATTACCTACTATTTATTTATTTCAGGTTTATTTGATAAGGACAGATAGCAAGGAGGAAGCAGTAAACAGCAGAGTTTGTAAAGCTAGTTTGTCCCTAGAAATGCTTTTTAAAGGAACTATTGTATTCAAACAATGAGGTAAAAACAAAGGTTAAAGGTGGGGTAGGTAATTCCCTTCAGAAACAATTGTTATATTCCATGGAATGCTCTTAACATCCCGATAGCAATGAATATCTGAAGTGCTTTGACAATAAATACATTAAAAAAGGTCATCTGTGGAAGCCGTGGTGCTGTAAAAAGCACGACCAATCATCTGAGCCGGCTAAAGTAACTGGATGGCCTACCTGCCTGTCAGCCTTCCATCTGGGCACAAACTTATCTCGTGCCTCATTGGTCATGTTCGTGTGTGTTGGAGGAGGGGCTCTGTGAGGAAGTGGCAGATTTGTTCCGGCTGTGTATTTTCAAATTCTAGCGCACTCGAGCTGGTTTCTCCAAAATTACCTACCCCACCTTTAAACTGAATGAAGCATGCATTTAAAATATGATATATATGTTAAATTAGACATGAGTGCAGGTTAATATCTGAATTAACCAGGATGTGGTTGCTCTTTTCAAAGCGTTTAAGTTTGCAGCAAATATCAAGTGATCCCGCTCCAGGACTTCCACAAGAAACTAATGTGAGAAGCTCAGTTATATTTGCGTTGTTGCTACATGCTACCATGAAAGCATGTCGTGTGGAACAGGAAGACATGTGATATCTGTGATTTAATAACATGCTGCTATGGACAATATTGGGTACCACTTCACAATAAGACACCCTTATAAAGGATTCATAAAGGGTTTATAATTAGGTTGTAAACACTTTATTAATCATTAAGAATCATTTATAAACCAGTTCAACACAGGCTCACTATTTGGCAGGATGACTAAGCCTTATATTGGCTACTTAGCGAGAATCAACTCAGTGAGGAGGCGTGTGGCGCAGTGGACTAGTGCGTAGGTCTTCGGATCAGGGGATCAGGGGGTCACAGGTTCAAACCCCACTGCAGTCAGCATGTCATTGTGTCCCTGAGACACTTCACCCCAAATTGATCCTGTGGGGATTGTCCCATTCTTATTATGAGCGGTATGCGCCGGCCTGTGCCTTTACCTTGGACTTCTAATAGAACTGCTCGGGTCTTGATAGATTGAGTGGGGAAGTTCATGAGATCTTTCTAGAGGGTTATCAAGAATAGCTTTTATCCAATGAGCTTTTCCCTCTCTGTCTGTGTCTGTGTATTCTCTTGTTCCGATTAACCCAGCCAAATCTTTGTTCTTGTTTTGTATCTATATCTACGCCGGGATCCGGAGTCGAGGCTGATCCTCTTGCTGTAGTCCTGTGTCCTGGATCCTCTATCCTGAGTTCTGGATTAAGTCGTGGACTTCGGGTCGTGGCTGAACCTGTCTCTGCGGTCCTGCCTTGGGTCTCGTCATGCTGCTTCCCTGATGGCTTCCACAGGATTGTAGCTGACATCCTCGTGGATTCATCTTCTTATTACAGACACATGCATTTCCTAACATTCGGTCTATATGCTGTAAAATGTATTATCTCTTCAATTTACACACGGCATCTACTGCACGTCTGTCCGTCCTGGGAGAGGGATCCCTCCTCTGTTGCTCTCCCTGAGGTTTCTCCCATGTTCCCTTTAAACTGTGGGTTTTCTCTGGAAGCTTTTCCTTGTACGATGTGAGGGTCTAAGGACAGAGGGTGTCGTTTTTCTCATGCTGATATTCTGAACAATCTGTGCTGTTGTATTTGCTGTAAAGTGTCTCTACTGTAGGCTATTTATATTATATGTACAGCACTTTGGCTCGACCAAAAATCGTTTATAAATATGCTATATAAATAAAACTTGACTTGATTTGATTTATTGTACATCCATGGATTGTCCACAGTATTGAGTATGTAAGTCGCTTTGGATAAAAGCGTCTTACAAGTGTCATGTAATGTAATGTGAACAACAGATACCAAGGATGCTGGCTGATGAAGAAGATGAAGTAAGCTAAGTAGCCAATATAAGGCTTAGCAGTACGGATACATGTGGGCTCACTATTTGGCAAGCAACCGCTCCCAGTTGCCCTGTTTATCTCATGTCTTATAAAAGCTTATTAAGGATTTATAAAGTGTTCACAACCTAATTAATAAATAAATTACAAACTATTAGTAAACCCTTTATAAGGGTAGTCTTATTGTAAAGTGGTACCCAATCTTGCACTAATGTACATTTCCCAAAGTTATTTTGTATATATTGATTGTTGTGCTTTTAGTTATGTCTTAATGTGTGGATATGTATCCATGTGTCTGTTGATTGTGTATATACGGGAGGCTGTGGCGCAGTGGGTTACCCCCAGTTTCCACTGGGTCCGTCTGCGCCGCGGTTTTGGTCCGACCTCCTCTAGCGCCATAACCCACCAGACGCGTCCCAGAAGCGTTTCAGAAGCGTAGCGTCGTGCGTGCAGGCTCGCAGTTTTGTTATTGATTCGGGCATCCTGGACATTTGTACTTCTACAAGAAAGTAAGTAGGCTACGTAGTTAAATGTTTTATTTTTGTGTCTGTTTAAATGGTGTTTATTGAATGGCTCTGCACTGTACCTACAAGTATTAATTAACTTTAAAACATTAATATGTAGTTGTTACCTTCCACTCCACAAACTGCAGCGACTAAAAACCAGGCCTTGTCCTTTCTGATGTTGTCCTTGTAAGCATTGGTTACATCATATAAAATAGTGTGTTTTTCCACTTCCATGATGAAAACCTCGTCGTCCATTGTGCGTATCGTAGTGGAGGTGTTGTGATGAAGGAGGGGGGTCTGCTAAATTAGTATATGTGGGGGATGGGCCTGGCCCGGATGCTCACCTTTCGACTTCCTGCGAGGGGGGGGGGGGGGCTGCCTGCCCGACCATACCTTACGGCTGCGCCGCGGCAAAAATAGGATTCATCCTAATTTTAGAGAAGCGCTGTGCCGAGCCGCTTCTGGGACGCTTCTGAGCCGTAACGCGGCGCGTGTGGTGGAATAGCACCCATTGACTAGAGTGGCCGCGATCCCTACGACCGCCGCGGCGCAGCCGTAACGCGGCTCAGACGGACCCGGTGGAAACTGGGGGTTAGTGTGTTGGTGTTGGGATCAGGGGGTCACAGGTTCAAACCCCACTGCAGTCAGCATGTCGTTGTGTCCCTGAGACACTTCACCCCAAATTGCTCCTGTGGGGATTGTCCACAGTATTGAGTAAGTAAGTCGCTTTGGATAACATGTAATGTACATCTTTATATATATTTTGTATACGGTATTTCTCTCTGTCTGTACACACAAACTGAAAGATTGACAATAAAATTGACGTTGACTGTAAACAGCACAGTTTTTAAAGCTAGTTTGTCCCTAGGAATGCTTCTAAAGGAACTATTGTATTCAAACAATGAGATAAAAAGAAGGTTAAACTGAATACAGTGAGATACAATGAAGCTGCATTTACATTGATATCTTTTTTAAATTACACATGAGTACAGGTTAATATCTGAGTTAAACTTTGCAGCAAATTTCACGTGATCTCGCTCCAGGACTTCCACAATAATAAACTCCAGGGTTCATACACTTTTTCACCAATGATTTTCCACGACTTCTCCAGGACCTTTACCTAATTTTCCATGACCAAAAACATGACTCTTTCTCAGCGGTGCCACTGAAAATGGTTTATTTTAACATGGAACAGGAAAAAAAGGTCTGCATATGAAACATGTTGTGCCTAAAACAAATCAAATAGGCTTTCTAGCTTCTACTAAAATCTCTCACCAGCAAAACACCTCGTCAGTTAAATGCCATTTTACGTTTCATTACTATAAGATACAGTATTTATTATCATTATAGTATTACTATTTAGGCATTTTATGCAACTTTAGTTACATTTCCATGACTTTTCCAAAACTTTGGGAAAAATATTGTTTTCCATAACTTTTCCAGGGCCTGTAATTAGCATTTTGAATTTCCATGACTTTTCCAGGTTTTTAATGACCGTAAGAAGAACCCTGAAACTCAGTTATATTTTGCTTCATGCAACCATGAAAGCATGTTGTGTGGAACAGGAAGACATGTGATATATGTGATTTAATAACATGTGTGATATGAAAGAGTACCTAATCTAATATATCATATTCCAATTACTTGTAAATAGACTCTCCTTGCACTTTTTCTATTCCATTTTATTTGTATTTACTTGTACTATTTTATCTGTTTTATTGTGTTGCACTGTTGGAGGAGACTGTGACCTCATATTTTCATTGACATATCTACACTGTAACTACGTACTAATGACAATAAAAGCCTTGAAACCTCTTGAATGTACCTGAGCATGTCCTGCAGGAGGCGTGGCAGGCCTCACAGCTCCGGTGTTCCTCGTCCTGATAATATCTCAGAGGGCAGGAGGCCAGGCAGCGGCCATCTCTCCGGAGGTAGATCAGATCCGGGGGGCAGCTCAGACACTCGTCCGTCCCCCCCCCAATACACTCCCCACAGCTCGGGTCGCACTTCTCACACATCCTTGAGCCGGTGTTTCCATAGTGACTGGTGAAGAAAGAAAGAAAAGATAGATAGATATGATAGATTGGATTCAATTAAAAGGAGATGAGATTAGTTTATCCTCAAAGGAAATTCCCTTCCAGAGCACTCAGTCACATTCAGCTACACACACTCATTACAGGTCATCACAAAACACCTGCAACCATTTCTAAAGAGAGGGAGAGCATGTTCTGAATTATAAACTGTTTTTCTGCCACATGTTTTTCTCTTTAAAGAGTCCTCTCCTGCTGAGGTTCAGGTGTATATCAGTATGTAGTGTCTCTACTTTAAAGAGTCCTCTCCTGCTGATGTTCAGGTGTATATCAGTATGTAGTGTCTCTACTTTAAAGAGTCCTCTCCTGCTGATGTTCAGGTGTATATCAGTATGTAGTGTCTCTACTTTAAAGAGTCCTCTCCTGCTGATGTTCAGGTGTATATCAGTATGTAGTGTCTCTACTTTAAAGAGTCCTCTCCTGCTGATGTTCAGGTGTATATCAGTATGTAGTGTCTCTACTTTAAAGAGTCCTCTCCTGCTGATGTTCAGGTGTATATCAGTATGTAGTGTCTCTACTTTAAAGAGTCCTCTCCTGCTGAGGTTCAGGTGTATATCAGTATGTAGTGTCTCTACTTTAAAGAGTCCTCTCCTGCTGGTGTTCAGGTGTATATCAGTATGTAGTGTGTCTACTTTAAAGAGTCCTCTCCCGCTGATGTTCAGGTGTATATCAGTATGTAGTGTCTCTACTTTAAAGAGTCCTCTCCTGCTGATGTTCAGGTGTATATCAATATGTAGTGTCTCTACTTTAAAGAGTCCTCTCCTGCTGATGTTCAGGTGTATATCAGTATGTAGTGTCTCTACTTTAAAGAGTCCTCTCCTGCTGATGTTCAGGTGTATATCAGTATGTAGTGTCTCTACTTTAAAGAGTCCTCTCCTGCTGATGTTCAGGTGTATATCAGTATGTAGTGTCTCTACTTTAAAGAGTCCTCTCCTGCTGAGGTTCAGGTGTATATCAGTATGTAGTGTCTCTACTTTAAAGAGTCCTCTCCTGCTGAGGTTCAGGTGTATATCAGTATGTAGTGTCTCTACTTTAAAGAGTCCTCTCCTGCTGATGTTCAGCTGTATATCAGTATGTAGTGTCTCTACTTTAAAGAGTCCTCTCCTGCTGAGGTTCAGGTGTATATCAGTATGTAGTGTCTCTACTTTAAAGAGTCCTCTCCTGCTGAGGTTCAGGTGTATATCAGTATGTAGTGTCTCTACTTTAAAGAGTCCTCTCCTGCTGAGGTTCAGGTGTATATCAGTATGTAGTGTCTCTACTTTAAAGAGTCCTCTCCTGCTGAGGTTCAGGTGTATATCAGTATGTAGTGTCTCTACTTTAAAGAGTCCTCTCCTGCTGAGGTTCAGGTGTATATCAGTATGTAGTGTCTCTACTTTAAAGAGTCCTCTCCTGCTGAGGTTCAGGTGTATATCAGTATGTAGTGTCTCTACTTTAAAGAGTCCTCTCCTGCTGGTGTTCAGGTGTATATCAGTATGTAGTGTGTCTACTTTAAAGAGTCCTCTCCTGCTGATGTTCAGGTGTATATCAGTATGTAGTGTCTCTACTTTAAAGAGTCCTCTCCTGCTGAGGTTCAGGTGTATATCAGTATGTAGTGTCTCTACTTTAAAGAGTCCTCTCCTGCTGAGGTTCAGGTGTATATCAGTATGTAGTGTCTCTACTTTAAAGAGTCCTCTCCTGCTGAGGTTCAGGTGTATATCAGTATGTAGTGTCTCTACTTTAAAGAGTCCTCTCCTGCTGAGGTTCAGGTGTATATCAGTATGTAGTGTCTCTACTTTAAAGAGTCCTCTCCTGCTGATGTTCAGGTGTATATCAGTATGTAGTGTCTCTACTTTAAAGAGTCCTCTCCTGCTGATGTTCAGGTGTATATCAGTATGTAGTGTCTCTACTTTAAAGAGTCCTCTCCTGCTGATGTTCAGGTGTATATCAGTATGTATATATATGTTGTGATTGGTCAACCGTGTGGTTACGTAGTGACGTCCGGAATTAACCAAAGGAGTCCCAATGTTAGCCTTACTGTAGCAGACCATTTTCATGCACAGAAACCTATATAACACACTACAGAAATAGGTAAAAAAGCGTAATAGGGCCTCTTTAATGTATGTATTTAACGGCACATCAATTTAACGGCACATTAATTTAACTCTCTCAATCACCGCTGCCTTAAATTAGCATTTTATAGGTCAGTTGAAGTGCTATTTAAATCCCCGGGTAAATGAGCCCCCCTCACATGGTTGACTGTCCATGGTGACGTTATCTGACCGGTCCTTAACCAATGACAGCTCTGTATGTGATGGATGCAGGTTAAAGTACCTGTGCTGCTGGCAGGTCTCCACACACTCTTTGCCCTCTCGGAAAAGGTGTGTTTTGCAGGCGAGACACTCGTGGCTGTGCTTCCCGACGCAGGACTGACAGGACGGGTGGCAGAGTTCACATTTCTGCCCCGACTCGTCCTCATAGTGGCCGACGGGGCATTTATCCACACAGGTGCCATCTGTGCAAACACACAAACGATACAAACAAGGTCACAGATCATTTAGGGGATTTATTTCTAGTATTTTTACAAAAAATCACGTGATATTCTTGCGTCTTTGTCGGGTTTTTTGTGTACTTGTTTCTGAAATATTATGATTTCTTAGAAAAATGTAAATGTGTTTGTTTGATAGTTACTTTTTTTATTTGCAAGACTAAATGCATTAGTTTGTAAATAGTGTTTTCTATTTGAAATCACATTGTGTTTGTTAAAGGGCATTTGTTTGGTTGTGGAGTTATGGCAGCAAATTAGCTCCATGGAGATTTCTGTGAATTTGTGAGGACAGGAAGTGGACTCGATACAAAGGGGCTTCATTGGCATAAATATTATTATTATTATTATTATTGACTCACTGAGCAGCAGGTGTCTCTGGTTGCAGCTCAGACAGTGAGATTTGCCCGGACCCGAGCATCGGAGGCAGTATTTGTGACACAGATGGCACCCCCCACCCAGGTCTGCGTACTGGTGAGGAGAGCAGTGATTGGCTGGAAGACAGCGACCCTCCAGCCTCTCACCCTCCCTGCAGCTGGAGCAGGATCCAACGAGGGGTCCCGAACAGGTGAGACAAGAGTCATCGCAGTCTGGAAACACAAGAAGAAATACAGACTCAACACCTGGAGTCAAGTACATGAAAAACGGTGTCGTTTCAAACATATAGTCTTATACTCTGATTGCCTTTTACACTGCTAAATTGCATTCTTAGTCTTGTAGGTGTTTACCAGAGACATATGTTGAGGATTTACATTTCAGGAGGGCAAAGGAAGTGTAAAAGGGAGATATGCAAATGGTTAAGGACGAGGGGGTCTTATGGTTTAATGATGGGGATGGTTAGATGATCCATCCATCCATCCATCTTCTTCCGCTTATCCGTGGTCGGGTCGCGGGGGTAGCAGTTCCAGCAGAGAGCCCCAAACTTCCTTTTCCCTGGCCACATCAACCAGCTCTGACTGGGGGATCCCAAGGCGCTCCCAGGCCAGCGAAGAGATATAATCCCTCCACCTGGTCCTAGGTCTACCCCTTGGTCTCTTCCCAGCTGGACGTGCCTGGAACACCTCCCTAGGGAGGCGCCCAGGTGGCATCCTAACTAGGTGCCCGAACCACCTCAACTGGCTCCTTTCGACGCGAAGGAGGAGCGGCTCAACTCCGAGTCCCTCCCTGATGACCGAACTTCTCACCTTAGGGAGACACCAGCCACCCTGCGGAGAAAACCCATCTCGGCCGCTTGTATCCGCGATCTCGTTCTTTCGGTCATGACCCATCCTTCATGACCATAGGTGAGGGTAGGAACGAAAATGGCCCGGTAGACAGAGAGCTTTGCCTTCTGGCTCAGCTCCCTTTTCGTCACAACGGTGCGGTAAAGCGACTGCAGTACCGCTCCCGCTGCTCCGATTCTCCGGCCCATCTCACGCGCCATTGTTCCCTCACTCAAGAACAAGACCCCGAGATACTTGAACTCCTTCACTTGGGGTAAGGACTCATTCCCTACTTGGAGTGGACAGTCCATCGGTTTCCTGCTGAGAACCATGGCCTCAGATTTGGAGGTGCTGATCCTCATCCCAGCCGCTTCACACTCGGTTAGATGATGCCTAAGGGAATTTATATATTCTCTCTCCTATATAGTGAGACTGTGAGATGTGTTCTGGGTGCAGAACTTCCCTATCCTCTGAGGATGAAGTTGCTCTGTTCCTACATTTGAGATCGATTTCACTTATCGTATATTGACTTTCTTTATTAAATATAACAAAAGACAAACTTAGTCCATGAATCCTTTATCAGTTTCTCTTAAGAATTTGAAATGTGTCCTCTGCATTTCACCCATCCTAGTACTAGGAGCAGCTATTGTACAGCGCCCGGGGAGATACCATGTTCTTTCTTTTTGTCTTGATATCTATCTGACATTTGTAAAAGTCTTTATAAGAGATAACCATAAATATGACAAAAATAAGAGAAGCAAAATCAGGAAAATACACCAAAAAAAAAAAATTATATACTCGCAACACCTACGTCACTTCCGGGCGAAAATTACGGCCCCGCCCACTTTTGGGGGAAAACAACGCTGTCATTTGAACGGCGGTCAATCCACATTCTGAAGTTTTTGCCAATCCGATCAGAAATGTAAGAAAACCATGGATTTTTGGATCTTCAAAGAGCCCGATTACGATCGAGCTAGATATATGGTTACCGTCATTTCGCCGGCTGTTACTCTCATGAGCGAGGCGGAACATAATAGTTTTATCACGCCAACGAGCTGCTGTGTCGTTTATTGCACCTCAAACATTAAAACAAATCCAGAGTAACGTGTTGCTGAACTTCCTCTAAGAAGAAAGGACAGTAAAAGACGAGCTCTGTGGCTTCAGGCTCGATCGCCGTTCAAATGACAGCTTTGCCCAAAAGTGGGCGGGGCCGTAAAGTGACGTAGATGTTACTCTCATCTGTGGACATCGATTGCCTACTGCTATATTTAACCATATATCGAGCCCGATCGTCGATTTCCAATGATTTCATGTAATTGTTTGCCTGTCTGGCCCCAAAAGTGGGCGGAGCCATCATTTTTGCCCGGAAGTGACGCATGTGTTACTCTCATCTATTGGCTAGCGCTCCAACAAATTGTATGTGGGCGGGACATCTCTAAGCGGTTGACCAATCACGACAGAGCCAGCGAGCTAACCAATCAGAGCAGACTGGGCTCTGGTTTTAGACAGAGGGTGAAAAGAGGTGCTGCAGCACAGGCAGTATGAGAACAATATGAATACGGCCCCTTTAAGGCCAGCAAACACTGCACATCTACTGACATTTAATTAGTGGCTCTTCAGAGAGAATTATTCTGGTTTCTATCTTTTTGGTTCTCAGAGTTCGATCTGTGAGAAAATGTTGCTGTAAATTGTTTCTGCTTCACATGCATATAAATATTTAAAATCCCCCTTTGTCCATTGTGCAGTGCAGACATGTCCTTCCCTTAAATGCCTCACTTTCTGGCAACAAACGTGGGCGTCTCCAACAACATTTTCCTGGGAGAAACTTAGCGTCCTCTGTGTTTTTGGAATAACAAATCCAGAGAGCGTCTGTCTCCAGGGAGCTGTGTTTGGCATCGCTGTTCTGTTTCCAAGCTCTGACAGCTGCCTGTTAACCATCTGCTATTTTAGTCTGAGCGCCGTACAGAATATAATTGAGCGAGTGCATGAAGGAGGCTTTACAGGACAAAACAAATCTGCATCAGTGAGGAAAAAATAAAGTTTTAGGAGGGAAATGCCTTCTAAACAGTCAGATAAATCACAAAAACATGGCTAGTGAAAGAAGCTCCGAGGCAGAATGGATAAACATTGGAAATGACTTGTTTAATGTGGAGAAACTGCATTTTTCTTTAAGACTCTGTAGTGATACATTTGACAATTACTGGTCCAAATGGGTCTTCCACGTGAAGAGGGTTGTTGCATAATACGTGTTTTTTTGTTGCTCCTGTGAACACATTCATGTCATGCCTCCGGTTTTTGTTGTAATGTGTCAACGACTTAAAAATAAAGTATAAAAAGAAAAACAACTTGCTGTAAGTCAGGGGTGTCCAAACCTTTTTTCACCGAGGGCAACAAACAGAACAATATACGAAGGTCTGGGCCGCTCACTCGAGGTATATCGCCTCATAAGTTCAGTTGTAAGTTGGAAAAGTCAATTATTCTTGATACTTGAAAATGCTTTATGAAAAAAGGGGGTTTCATTGTTTGTGTTCGCAGCTCATTCCTTAAAACAGAAGCTTCAGACAATAAGAGGAAATATGAAGGGTGTCTTTCAAGGTTGCTATGTGAATTTGTTATTGGGCTTTTTTCTTATCAACTTAGATTTGTTAGAACATGTTTTGAACTTTAATTGACTGAATTTATTTGAAAATTGGGCTTATTAACACGTGAATACTGTGTGATATATATATTTGAACTAAGAAGTACAGTAAGACAAGCAGAAGTTTATTATACTTAAGTCATTATACTTTTTTAATTTGCTGAGTGAGGGCCGATTCAAAATGGTCCGCGGGCCGTAGTTTGGACACCCTTTACATACCTTTACACTCTTCTGTAACAGTGTCTCTGTAAGTGTGTGAAGGGCAGGCAGTGAGACAGGCCCCGCTGTGCAGAGAGGCCCCGGGGTCCGTGCAGGCGTCACAGTCGTTGTTGTTGGGCCCGTCACATAGTGCACAGTCAGGGTGGCACCACACACACTCTCGCTGATCGGTGTCTTCAAAAAACATCTCAGGACAGTCGGGAACACACAGGCCCTCGTGCAGGAAGTGGTAATCCTCACAGTCTGCACACAGGAGAGGAAATAATGCAATATGAGCAGAGGTGGGAAGTAGTGGAGTACAAATACTTCGTTACTGAACTTAAGTACATTTTTCTGCTATCAGTACTTTACTCCACTACTTGTTACTTTTACTTCTTACATTTTGAACTCAAATACCTGTACTTTCTACTTCTCACATGTTGAACACAAATACCTGTACTTTCTACTTCTCACATGTTGAACACAAATACCTGTACTTTCTACTTCTTACATGTTGAACACAAATACCTGTACTTTCTACTTCGTACATATTGAACTCAAATACCTGTACTTTCTACTTCTTACATGTTGAACACAAATACCTGTACTTTCTACTTCTTACATGTTGAACACAAATACCTGTACTTTCTACTTCGTACATATTGAACTCAAATACCTGTACTTTCTACTTCTTACATGTTGAACACAAATACCTGTACTTTTTACTTCTTACATGTTGAACACAAATACCTGTACTTTCTACTTCTTACATGTTGAACACAAATACCTGTACTTTCTACTTCTTACATGTTGAACCCAAATACCTGTACTTTCTACTTCCCACATGTTGAACCCAAATACCTGTACTTTCTACTTCTTACATGTTGAACCCAAATACCTGTACTTTCTACTTCTTACATGTTGAACCCAAATACCTGTACTTTCTACTTCCCACATGTTGAACTCAAATACCTGTACTTTCTACTTCTTACATGTTGAACACAAATACCTGTACTTTTTACTTCTTACATGTTGAACACAAATACCTGTACTTTCTACTTCTTACATGTTGAACACAAATACCTGTACTTTCTACTTCTTACATGTTGAACCCAAATACCTGTACTTTCTACTTCCACATGTTGAACCCAAATACCTGTACTTTCTACTTCTTACATGTTGAACCCAAATACCTGTACTTTCTACTTCTTACATGTTGAACTCAAATACCTGTACTTTCTACTTCTTACATGTTGAACCCAAATACCTGTACTTTCTACTTCTCTCATGTTGAACACAAATACCTGTACTTTCTACTTCTTACATGTTGAACACAAATACCTGTACTTTCTACTTCTTACATGTTGAACACAAATACCTGTACTTTCTACTTCGTACATGTTGAACTCAAATACCTGTACTTTCTACTTCTTACATGTTGAACACAAATACCTGTACTTTCTACTTCTTACATGTTGAACACAAATACCTGTACTTTCTACTTCTTACATGTTGAACTCAAATACCTGTACTTTCTACTTCTTACATGTTGAACTCAAATACCTGTACTTTCTACTTCTTACATGTTGAACCCAAATACCTGTACTTTCTACTTCCCACATGTTGAACCCAAATACCTGTACTTTCTACTTCTTACATGTTGAACCCAAATACCTGTACTTTCTACTTCTCACATGTTGAACCCAAATACCTGTACTTTCTACTTCTTACATGTTGAACACAAATACCTGTACTTTCTACTTCTTACATGTTGAACACAAATACCTGTACTTTCTACTTCTTACATGTTGAACACAAATACCTGTACTTTCTACTTCTCACATGTTGAACCCAAATACCTGTACTTTCTACTTCTTACATTTTGAACTCAAATACCTGTACTTTCTACTTCTTACATGTTGAACTCAAATACCTGTACTTTCTACTTCTTACATGTTGAACCCAAATACCTGTACTTTCTACTTCTCACATGTTGAACCCAAATACCTGTACTTTCTACTTCTTACATGTTGAACTCAAATACCTGTACTTTCTACTTCTTACATGTTGAACCCAAATACCTGTACTTTCTACTTCTCTCATGTTGAACACAAATACCTGTACTTTCTACTTCTTACATGTTGAACTCTAATACCTGTACTTTCTACTTCTTACATGTTGAACACAAATACCTGTACTTTCTACTTCTTACATGTTGAACTCAAATACCTGTACTTTCTACTTCTTACATGTTGAACTCAAATACCTGTACTTTCTACTTCTTACATGTTGAACTCAAATACCTGTACTTTCTACTTCTTACATGTTGAACACAAATACCTGTACTTTTTACTTCTTACATGTTGAACACAAATACCTGTACTTTCTACTTCTTACATGTTGAACACAAATACCTGTACTTTCTACTTCCCACATGTTGAACCCAAATACCTGTACTTTCTACTTCTTACATGTTGAACTCAAATACCTGTACTTTCTACTTCTCTCATGTTGAACACAAATACCTGTACTTTCTACTTCTTACATGTTGAACTCAAATACCTGTACTTTCTACTTCTTACATGTTGAACACAAATACCTGTACTTTTTACTTCTTACATGTTGAACACAAATACCTGTACTTTCTACTTCTTACATGTTGAACCCAAATACCTGTACTTTCTACTTCCCACATGTTGAACCCAAATACCTGTACTTTCTACTTCTTACATGTTGAACTCAAATACCTGTACTTTCTACTTCTCTCATGTTGAACACAAATACCTGTACTTTCTACTTCTTACATGTTGAACTCTAATACCTGTACTTTCTACTTCTTACATGTTGAACTCAAATACCTGTACTTTCTACTTCTTACATGTTGAACTCTAATACCTGTACTTTCTACTTCTTACATGTTGAACACAAATACCTGTACTTTCTACTTCTTACATGTTGAACTCAAATACCTGTACTTTCTACTTCTTACATGTTGAACTCTAATACCTGTACTTTCTACTTCTTACATGTTGAACTCTAATACCTGTACTTTCTACTTCTTACATGTTGAACTCAAATACCTGTACTTTCTACTTCTTACATGTTGAACTCAAATACCTGTACTTTCTACTTCTTACATGTTGAACTCTAATACCTGTACTTTCTACTTCTTACATGTTGAACTCTAATACCTGTACTTTCTACTTCTTACATGTTGAACACAAATACCTGTACTTTCTACTTCTTACATGTTGAACTCAAATACCTGTACTTTCTACTTCTTACATGTTGAACTCAAATACCTGTACTTTCTACTTCTTACATGTTGAACTCAAATACCTGTACTTTCTACTTCTTACATGTTGAACCCAAATACCTGTACTTTCTACTTCCCACATGTTGAACCCAAATACCTGTACTTTCTACTTCTTACATGTTGAACCCAAATACCTGTACTTTCTACTTCTCACATGTTGAACCCAAATACCTGTACTTTCTACTTCTTACATGTTGAACTCAAATACCTGTACTTTCTACTTCTTATATGTTGAACCCAAATACCTGTACTTTCTACTTCTCTCATGTTGAACCCAAATACCTGTACTTTCTACTTCTTACATGTTGAACCCAAATACCTGTACTTTCTACTTCTTACATGTTGAACTCAAATACCTGTACTTTCTACTTCTTACATGTTGAATCCAAATACCTGTACTTTCTACTTCTCACATGTTGAACCCAAATACCTGTACTTTCTACTTCTCTCATGTTGAACTCAAATACCTGTACTTTCTACTTCTTACATGTTGAATCCAAATACCTGTACTTTCTACTTCTCACATGTTGAACCCAAATACCTGTACTTTCTACTTCTTACACGTTGAATCCAAAATGCCTTCTAAACAGTCAGAATGGATACACATTGGAAATGACTTGTTTAATGTGGAGAAACTGCATTTTTCTTTAAGACTCTGTAGTGATACATTTGACAATTACTGGTCCAAATGGGTCTTCCACGTGAAGAGGGTTGTTGCATAATACGTGTTTTTTTGTTGTTCCTGTGAACACATTCATGTCATGCCTCCGGTTTTTGTTGTAATGTGTCAACGACTTCAAAATAAAGTATAAAAAGAAAAACAACTTGCTGTAAGTCAGGGGTGTCCAAACTTTTTTCACCGAGGGCAACAAACAGAAAAATATACGAAGGTCTGGGCCGCTCACTCGAGGTATATCGCCTCATAAGTTCAGTTGTAAGTTGGAAAAGTCAATTATTCTTGATACTTGAAAATGTTTTATGAAAAAAGGGGTTTAATTGTTTGTGTTCGCAGCTCATTCCTTAAAACAGAAGCTTCAGACAATAAGAGGAAATATGAAGGGTGTCTTTCAAGGTTGCTATGTGAATTTGTTATTGGGCTTTTTTCTTATCAACTTAGATTTGTTAGAACATGTTTTAAACTTTAATTGACTGAATTTATTTGAAAATTGGGTTTATTAACACGTGAATACTGTGTGATATATATATTTGAACTAAGAAGTACAGTAAGACAAGCAGAAGTTTATTATACTTAAGTCATTATACTTTTTTAATTTGCTGAGTGAGGGCCGATTCAAAATGGTCCGCGGGCCGTAGTTTGGACACCCTTTACATACCTTTACACTCTTCTGTAACAGTGTCTCTGTAAGTGTGTGAAGGGCAGGCAGTGAGACAGGCCCCGCTGTGCAGAGAGGCCCCGGGGTCCGTGCAGGCGTCACAGTCGTTGTTGTTGGGCCCGTCACATAGTGCACAGTCAGGGTGGCACCACACACACTCTCGCTGATCGGTGTCTTCAAAAAACATCTCAGGACAGTCGGGAACACACAGGCCCTCGTGCAGGAAGTGGTAATCCTCACAGTCTGCACACAGGAGAGGAAATAATGCAATATGAGCAGAGGTGGGAAGTAGTGGAGTACAAATACTTCGTTACTGAACTTAAGTACATTTTTCTGCTATCAGTACTTTACTCCACTACTTGTTACTTTTACTTCTTACATTTTGAACTCAAATACCTGTACTTTCTACTTCTCACATGTTGAACACAAATACCTGTACTTTCTACTTCTTATATGTTGAACTCAAATACCTGTACTTTCTACTTCTTACATGTTGAACACAAATACCTGTACTTTCTACTTCGTACATATTGAACTCAAATACCTGTACTTTCTACTTCTTACATGTTGAACACAAATACCTGTACTTTTTACTTCTTACATGTTGAACACAAATACCTGTACTTTCTACTTCTTACATGTTGAACACAAATACCTGTACTTTCTACTTCTTACATGTTGAACCCAAATACCTGTACTTTCTACTTCCCACATGTTGAACCCAAATACCTGTACTTTCTACTTCTTACATGTTGAACCCAAATACCTGTACTTTCTACTTCTTACATGTTGAACTCAAATACCTGTACTTTCTACTTCTTACATGTTGAACCCAAATACCTGTACTTTCTACTTCTCTCATGTTGAACACAAATACCTGTACTTTCTACTTCTTACATGTTGAACACAAATACCTGTACTTTCTACTTCTTACATGTTGAACACAAATACCTGTACTTTCTACTTCGTACATGTTGAACTCAAATACCTGTACTTTCTACTTCTTACATGTTGAACACAAATACCTGTACTTTCTACTTCTTACATGTTGAACCCAAATACCTGTACTTTCTACTTCCCACATGTTGAACCCAAATACCTGTACTTTCTACTTCTTACATGTTGAACCCAAATACCTGTACTTTCTACTTCTCACATGTTGAACCCAAATACCTGTACTTTCTACTTCTTACATGTTGAACTCAAATACCTGTACTTTCTACTTCTTACATGTTGAACCCAAATACCTGTACTTTCTACTTCTCTCATGTTGAACACAAATACCTGTACTTTCTACTTCTTACATGTTGAACTCTAATACCTGTACTTTCTACTTCTTACATGTTGAACTCAAATACCTGTACTTTCTACTTCTTACATGTTGAACTCAAATACCTGTACTTTCTACTTCTTACATGTTGAACTCAAATACCTGTACTTTCTACTTCTTACATGTTGAACCCAAATACCTGTACTTTCTACTTCCCACATGTTGAACCCAAATACCTGTACTTTCTACTTCTTACATGTTGAACCCAAATACCTGTACTTTCTACTTCTCACATGTTGAACCCAAATACCTGTACTTTCTACTTCTTACATGTTGAACTCAAATACCTGTACTTTCTACTTCTTATATGTTGAACCCAAATACCTGTACTTTCTACTTCTCTCATGTTGAACACAAATACCTGTACTTTCTACTTCTTACATGTTGAACCCAAATACCTGTACTTTCTACTTCTTACATGTTGAACCCAAATACCTGTACTTTCTACTTCTCTCATGTTGAACTCAAATACCTGTACTTTCTACTTCTTACATGTTGAATCCAAATACCTGTACTTTCTACTTCTCACATGTTGAACCCAAATACCTGTACTTTCTACTTCTTACATGTTGAACACAAATACCTGTACTTTCTACTTCTTACATGTTGAACCCAAATACCTGCACTTTCTACTTCTTACATGTTGAATCCAAATACCTGTACTTTCTACTTCTTACACGTTGAATCCAAATACCTGTACTTTCTACTTCTTACATGTTGAACCCAAATACCTGTACTTTCTACTTCTTACATGTTGAACCCAAATACCTGCACTTTCTACTTCTTACATGTTGAATCCAAATACCTGTACTTTCTACTTCTTACATGTTGAACTCAAATACCTGTACTTACTACTTCTTACATGTTGAACCCAAATACCTGTACTTTCTACTTCTTACATGTTGAACTCAAATACCTGTACTTTCTACTTCTTACATGTTGAACCCAAATACCTGTACTTTCTACTTCTCACATGTTGAACTCAAATACCTGTACTTTCTACTTCTCACATGTTGAACTCAAATACCTGTACTTTCTAATTCTTACATGTTGAACCCAAATACCTGTACTTTCTACTTCTCACATGTTGAACTCAAATACCTGTACTTTCTACTTCTTACATGTTGAACTCAAATACCTGTACTTTCTACTTCTTACATGTTGAACTCAAATACCTGTACTTTCTACTTCTTACATGTTGAACTCAAATACCTGTACTTTCTACTTCTTACATGTTGAACTCAAATACCTGTACTTTCTACTTCTTACATGTTGAACCCAAATACCTGTACTTTCTACTTCTCACATGTTGAACTCAAATACCTGTACTTTCTACTTCTCACATGTTGAACTCAAATACCTGTACTTTCTAATTCTTACATGTTGAACCCAAATACCTGTACTTTCTACTTCTCACATGTTGAACTCAAATACCTGTACTTTCTACTTCTTACATGTTGAACTCAAATACTTGTACTTTCTACTTCTTACATGTTGAACCCAAATACCTGAACTTTCTACTTCTCTCATTTTCCAAACAGCTGGTTCCTTTAGTCTGAATGTGTGTTTTGTGGCGTGATCATTATTCTTTAGAGTCATTGCGTGCCTATTGATTTGAACACGATCCGTGTATCCATCATTTCCTGGTCTTCTCTAAAGAAGAGGGACCAATGGAAACGTTGTCATGTTGCCGTTGTTCAGCATGGAAACATTCATTAGCTAACAATGACATTATTATTCTATTAATATAAAGGGAGGTCAGGTACTCTTTAAAACAGCTGCTAGTTATGGGTACTTTTTACTGAAGTACATTTCAAAGCCTCTTTACTTTCACTTGAGTAAAGAAGTTTAGTCAGTACTTCTACTTTCACCAGAGTATTTTTAAACACGAGTATCTGTACTTCTACTTGAGTAAAGGATGTGTGTACTTTTGACATCTCTGAGGGTGAGTGAGGAAGAGTTTATCCACCCAAAAACATGATGCATTACATTAATGCATCATGTGAACAACATTTTGTTATTTTTAAATACTGTGAGCCATGTTCATCTGCTTTTTGCACACGTCTCCACAGCCCTCCACTTTAAAATATAACACACTGTAGTTTGCCCTATACTCATTGTCCCAAGTGTTTTAGTTTGTTTAGCTTTTAAGGTTATTTGTTACATTTACATTTGGTGTAAATACTTGTCTTTAGCATCCCTTTCTAATGTTAAATTGTTTCTTAAAAATACTTATTTTGTATTATCCTTACATATTTCTTTTTATTCTTCTTCCTACTTTGCAACTTATTTTTTTTAATGTACCGGGCAATAAACTTGATTCTGATTCTGATGAAGTATGTATATATGTGTATGTGTGTATGTACATATGTGTATATGTATATATGTCAATCAAGGTAAAGCAGATTAATAATAATAATAACTAATAATAATTATTGCAGATTATAGATTATAAATAAATAATTTAGGGACAAGGGGGTGAGATTAAATAAGTTATACTTCTTCTCACTCCTTTTCAAACACTAGACGTGGCACTGTTTATGTTGCTAATGCTGTTGTTGTTGTTGTTGTTGTTGTTGTTGTAAATGTCATTTTTTGTTTTGATTTCCCTTACATGACTATGCACTGCAACATTTGTTTTGTTTTGTAATTATTTATTTTACATGTTCGAAATAAAATGTATCAATCAATCAATCAATCAATCAATCAATCAATCAATCAATCAATCAATCAATCAATCAATCAATCGTTAGAGAGGAATGCAAGAGGAAGACATGTCCTCTGTTTCTCCGGCATGGATGTCAGTCACTCTCAAAAAGTGACAAGACATTAATAAAAAGTCAAACATGTCTTGCATCGTCATCTTGAACATGTCCATCCATCCATCCATCTTCTCCCGCTTATCCGTGGTCGGGTCGCGGGGGTATCAGTTCCAGCAGAGAGCCCCAAACTTCCTTTTCCCTGGCGACATCAACCAGCTCTGACTGGGGGATCCCAAGGCGCTCCCAGGCCAGCGAAGAGATATAATCCCTCCACCTGGTCCTAGGTCTACCCCTTGGTCTCTTCCCAGCTTGAACATGTATTCAGTGGAAAAGACTGTTCTCAACAACAGTGTAGATTGCTTTTGCCTTGTGTTACTGCAACGGATCATTTGTTTATTTGGGTTTATACCTGCAGCTGAGTTCATCTGGTTTACTCCTGCACAATGAACCCAGAAGAAATGATTTCGCTGTGAGTTAATTGCAATAAATGGATGGAAAGGGTTGCTAAAAGGACTACAGCCTTATGCACGTTGTGTGGTTACATTACATTACATGTCACTTGTTAGACGCTCTTATCCAAAGTGACTTACATACTCATACTGTGGACAATCCCCACAGGAGCAATTTGGGGTGAAGAGTCTCAGGGACACAATGACATGCTGACTGCAGTGGGACTTGAACTTGCTATCCCCTGATTCGAAGTCCAGCACACTACCCACTGAGCCACAGCCTCCCTAGTTCCTTTCATTTTGCTTCTCTCTCTGCAAAATGTATGCAAAGAGTATGCAGTCATGCGTAAAATGAGATCCACATTTGGTGCGAACACATTTTAAAAACGCTGAAGGAAGTTGTAATCATGCTTAACACACAATTCATCCCGTGGGGAGCGTGACTGTCGATCGCAAATGTCCCTGAAATACATCCAAAAGTTGTTCAGACTTCAATTCAAATGAACCAAATATTGCTAAAGATAAAGTCAGGGGATCTGCATCGTCTGTGGAAACTAGGGATGGGAATTTGAAAGCAAATGTATATTCGAATATTCAACCCCCAAAAAAACGTTAACCGATTAACCGAAATGTACATATCCTATAAAAAAAAAAAATGTGGGAAAACATTTTTTTTTTTTAAATGAATTTGGAAAAAATCACAGTTTGAACAGTTGACAGCTATAGGCCTACAGCTTTCATGCTTAAAACATAACTTGGTTTTAAAATGAAAGAGGGATCAGACACGAACAACATAACGTAACCCGTGACAACAGAGATCAACCTATAACAGGGCCTATGCACAGAATGCAGCTATTCAATACTCATTCTTGTTTAAGAATATGAGCATGTCTACTCAGGGGAGAGGCGGGTGCGGAGGCGATTCACAACCAGGCCAGCTGTAGAGAAGACCCTCTCAGCTGGGCATAAGATGAGGTTTGAGTCCCGCAAACCAACTCTTTGAACTTCGAGCGAATTTTCGCAACTAGTGACACTCTTAAAATACTCCTTCTTTCCGAGAACAATCAGAGAGTGGAACTTGCTACCAGAAGAAGCTGTCATCGCAGAAACCGTGGAGTGCTTCCGGAAAATTTTAAGAGACATTTAGCGGGGGATCATCCATCCCCCACTGAGCGTGATACCTCTGGGTTCTGCTCAGTATACATCCAGATCCAGATCCAGAGTCAGCGTGATCTGCGTGTAGGGAGGGGCAGCAGCCATATCATTGGCTAGAACTAGCTAGATCTGATGGATTTGGACATGAACGGGAGTGAAGTCTAACCGGACGAGAGAGAGAGAGACCAGCACCTGCAGCTCTGCCCGCTGTGAGGGACCGGTGAGCGGAGCAACACACACCTTTAGACCTGACACACTTAGCTATGGCACTGTCGTATACATTGAATTATTCCATTTGATCATATGTAATCAACTTAGGCACCCCTCCAAAAAGAAATCATAACTCATATTCGAATACCTGAATAATTTTGAATATTCGATGAATCGTTCCCATCCCTAGTGGAAACATGAATGCATGCAAAAGAAAATCCGATTTGTCGACATATTTCAGTTAGGTTAAAACTGTTGGACAAAGCAACGTCTCCATCTCTAGAGAAGTGCAGCTAATTTAGCTGAAAACAACAATCAACAAACCTGCTGGTGAGAATAACCCTGTTTGAAAGGAGTACACAGTGTTTCAGTCTGAATGAGCTCCAACAGCTGAGCTTAAAACGACAGACGGTGTATCCCAACTCATCTGCACCGAGGAATAAGGATTTTACAAAAGGTAGAAAGGACCAGCGTTAGTGAGGTCTGCAGAGGTCCTCAAGTGTGGAATGAGACGGATAACACGGTCTTTAAAAAGTACTTAACGCAACACTTGTCAGAGATTGAAAATGCTGAATGTGTGTGGACTTTGTTTCTCTGAAATGCATTGTGGGATATGAGTTGTTTACGTTTCAGAATAATACGTTAACTCTCTCTATTGTATAGCTGCATCTCAGGTCGGTTAAATGGATTCCTTGCTTCCCTCACTTGCGTCGTTTCCCTGCGTCTAGTCCCTCCCACCAGGGAAGCATGGAGAGACGCAAGGAAACCACGAGAAGCAGGGAAATGAGTTTTAAGAGCAATGGGACGTCCTTTCCTCCGGAGCGTCACGTGAAGCGACGTCCGTTTGTGATGACGCTGCACAGCTGATCGTCTGACAGCAGCTCTGTCCCCGTTATTTCCACACACACCCCCGCCTCTGTTAGTACACATTTACTGACACAAACATTTGTATCATCTGTTGTAGACCCAAATACATTAAATAAAATAAGAACTCATTCTCAAAAAAGATAAACACCATTCTTAAAATGTATAAACGAAAAAAGCGATCATGAAAATGTTTCCAATAAATGAATAAAATGATTTTTGACCACTTTGTTGTTCAGATATATCACATATTTGTAACTAAATGAAACATGAATTGAAACAAAACACAGTATAGAGAGACTGAGGAGTGACTCTCGTGAGTTTCATGTATTTTCTTCACTCCGCTGGGGAAACTGCTCTCATGTCAAGAAGCATCAGATCAGTGCATGCGCTGCATCGTCCAATCAGTGAGCGATACAAAGTAAGGGGGCGGGGCGAGTGTCTGAGGATTTCATCGGAGGATGGTCTGATGGTTCCTCGGTTATCGCTCCTCGCTCCTCGATCCTCCGGCAGAAATAAGAGCCATGGGACGGTACTCAAGATGGCGCAGACAAATCAACTTCCGGTGAGACCGAGGACCGAGGAGCGAGGAAATGAAACTAGTCGACCTGAGACGCAGCCGAGATCTATTAATGAAATATCATATTTGACTGTCTTGGCCTCTGTTCTCAAGCTTCCTTTAGCTCGTCACGTTTCACAAGTCTCCACTATGTCTCATGACTGCACCTGTATTTTTACTTAACTTGTGTACAATTGCATTTCTGGAGCCCAACAATTATTTACTCAACTATGAATATATACACAATTCAATCTAGAAGTTCAGTTCAGTGCCAACAAATATTTTAAACACAAGGAATTTAGTATTGTACTTTCAATTCATAACAATTATTTTTGTTGTTAATAATCATTTATTTAAGGTTCATTTTGCCTTAAATAGATTAAATTAAAAATATCCTTAAGAAGAAGTACAGACTCGCATAAAATACTTAAACGTCCCATGTCATGCTTTTCTGGTTATTACCCGTCCCCTTGTTGTTATGAAGGTTTTTCTGCATGTAAACGGTCTGCAGTCACAAACCCTCAAAGTACACCCTGTAGGGAGTAAAACTCTAACACAGAGAAGACCTGTCTGCTGCCCCAGAACGCCTCGTTGGACATTTCTCTTTCTCCATTGTTTACTTCCTGGGTATAGTGACGTTACGTCCGCGGAGCCGCTACGTTTGGACCAATCCACGGACTTCCTCACACACACACTCGTCGGGACGTTGCGAGGCTCGTTGCTTCGAGGAGCGGGACACTGTGAGCCGGCTCACTGGTGTGGGGTCGGAGAGACAGCGCGGAACTCAGCCTGGGCACACACACAAACTCCCAGCCAGGCTGCGGGTGTGTGTGTGTGTTCGGGCTGGGTTTCGCTGTGTCTCGCTGTCTCGCAGACGGCCACTGGGCTCACAGGGGGGGGGGGCAGGAGCTCCAACAAGCCGTTTAGGACAGAGAGTGAATACACAGACTTTACAGAGATGCTGTTTGAGAAACCAATGTGAGTTTGGAACATTGAACAGTGTAAATCTATTCTAGTAGACCTCAACAATGGAATTATGATCAGTAGAAATGGCCATGACATGGGACCTTTAAGTAAGTAACTCAATGTAGTAGGTTTCTTCCCCAACTCATCTACCCTGACGTACATATGAAGCGAGCAATAAGGATTGTATAACGGGTAAAAAGAACCAGCGTTAGTGAGGTCTGCAGAAGTGTGGAATGAGACTGATAACACGGTCTTTAAAAGGTGCTTCAAGCATAATATTGTATGTGTTTATTGTCTTGGCCCCTGTTCTCAGTCTCCATTCTGTCTCGGTTCCTGTATTTGTATTAAACTTGTGAATAAATGATTAATGAAAGGATGTGTTGTGTTCAGAACCTGTGCACAGTCTCTGTTCCTACTGTATACTTTTGCTCACATGAAAAATGGGTGGGTTTAAACAAAAGGTGCTATCTTCTCAGTTGTTTAAAGGTCCCATGTCATGACCATTTCTACTGATCATAATCATTGATGAGATCTACTAGAATAGATTTACATTGTTCAATGTTCCAAACTCACATTGGTTTCTCACAGCATCTCTGTATAGTCTGTGTATTCACTCTCTGTCCTAAACGGCTTGTTGGAGCTCCTGCCCCCCCCCCCCTCCCTGTGAGCCCAGTGGCCGTCTGCAAGACAGCGAGAGACAGCGAAACCCAGCCCGAACACACACACACACACCCGCAGCCTGGCTGGGAGTCGGTGTGCTCACACACCGACTCCCAGCCTCGCCGCGTCCCGCCGTCTCAGGGAGGAGACATCTGTGGAGCTGCAGCTGAGAAAAGATTGTGTGTGTGTGTGTGTGTGTGTGTGTGAGTAACGGCTCCACGGATTGGTCCATTTGGGTATGGGCACTTCACTGTACCCAGGAAGAAAGAGAGAAATGTCCAACGAGGCGTTCTGGGGCAGCACAGACAGGTCTTCTCTGTGTTAGAGTGTTACTCTCTACAGAGTGTACTTTGAGGGTTTGTGACTCTGCAGACCGTTCACATGCAGAAAAAACCTTCATAACAACAAGGTAATAACCAGAAAAGCATGACATGGGACCTTTAACAGATCTAGATGTAAATACCTGGAATGAAAAGCTGAAATACTGACCTTTTGTCTCATCTTCAGCTTTGATCTCCAACCTAATTGTTTTCAGAGTACAGCAAAATAAAGCCTTTGGGCTGGCTGTCCCAATAGCTCTGGAGGGGACTGTATGTGTTTATTGTCTGGGTCTCTCTTCTCAAGCGCCCTATAGCTCGTTGGGGGGTCCTATTTCATGACAGTACCTGTATTCTTATTTAACTTGTGAATAAATGATGAATGAAAGTATGCACGAGTTAGTTTTATTACCTGTGCATCGTCCCAGCGGGTCGCACTGCTGGCAGGCAGGGGGGCAGTGTGTGCACTCCCTGTCCCGCGCAGTGTGTTCTGCAGGACACGCCTTCACACACTGATGCTTGTGCAGCAGCAGAGGCTCCTCACAGCTCAGGCAGTGTGTGGCGTTCTTCACACAGGACACACACCCCGACACACAGCTGCGACACACACCGCCGGCTGGGTAACCCCTGAGAGAGACACACACATATCATTTAAAACATATAGTCTTATACTCTGATGCCTTTTACTCTGTTCAATTGTAATTGTAGTCTCGTATGTGTGTCTTGTGTGGGGCAAAAGGAAGTGTAAAAGGGGGATTTGCAAATGGTTAAGGACTGTAGGGTTTAGAGGTTTGATGGTGGGGATGTTCAGATGATGCCTAAGAGAATTTAAGGGTGGGGTCAGTAGTTCTCTCTCCTATATAGTGTGACTGTGAGCTGAGTTCAGCAGCACTTCTCTATCCTCTGAGGATGAAGTATCTGTTCCTACATTTGAGATCGATTTCACTTGTATATTGACTAAAGCATCATTTATCACTTCACTTCACACACACACACACACACACACACACACACACACACACACACACACACACACACACACACACACACACACACACACACACACACACACACACACACACACACACACACACACACACACACACACACACACACTTCTCAGGGTGCAAAATGGACATCAATTCAATGTTTTTTTCTCAAAATTCCTATTTAAAGACCCCAAAATGTATTAAAAGTTGTATTAAATCCCTAAATGAGTGGTTTATTTGTCCTTGTTTATGCTATACTGTTCATCGGGTGTGGTTAACATCTTTTTGGTTCTCAAAGTTCGATCTGTGAGAACATTTAGCTGCAGCCTGTCTCCACTTCACATGGGAGTAAACCCCTCTCTGTCCATTGTGCAGTTCAGAAACACATCTCCCTTTAAATGTCTTACTGCTGGCTGCAAAATGCACTTAAATTAAGTGTCCTAAACACATGCATTACTTTGAAAATGTCCTATTAAAAGACCTTAACACAGGGGTGTCAAACTCAAGGCCCGGGGGCCAAATCCGGCCCTCGACTTCATTTTCTGTGGCCCCACAAGAGCTCTGAAAGAATATAATATGTTTATTATACGGTTACATGCCGCTTTACAGAAGCACGCTGCCCATAAACTACATGTCCCACAATGCATCTCATTTTGGGACATGCTCCCTGAAGAGACTTGCAATTATTTGGCCTAGACTTCTGCTTTCAGACGTAGTTAATTATGAAGTTATTACCCTATCCGATAATAATCCAATGCAGAGGCAATGATAATACATTATTTTATATATATATGATATATTTATATATGTACAACACAACATTTTAATATTTGTATGTGTTTTTATATGTTTTTAATTATTGTTTTATTATTTTACTCCTATTGTGTTCTTCTATATGTGTTCCCTGTGCAGCACTTTGGTCAACTGAGGTTGTTTTAAATGTGCAATGTAAATAAATAAAGGTTGAGATTGAAAGTTCCAACCGGCCCATAATGCTAATGTGGCCCGCGATGAAATTGAGTTTGAGACCCCTGCCTTAACATGTATAACATTTTGCATTCAATCTGGTAATAAACTGCTTCTGTTCCCGTGTTGGTCTCAAGATGGACTGCATATTGTTTTTATCATGAGAACAGAATGAAATATGCATGAGTGTGTGAGCTGCTGGGGTAAACAACAGGGTGACATTCTGCTTTTGCTTCAGTCTAAAGAGGACAGCGACTAATTCATCCGGATAATCTTGTAGTACTTAAGTGTTGCTTATAAAAGCTGCTTGTAAGTAAAAGATAGATAAAAGTAAAGTCTTTCAAACTCAAAGGGTCGCATGACTTCATTTCAACATGGAGTCGGGAACTCACTTGAAATCATGGCAAGAAGAAAATACGTCCCTTGACATTTTACTTTGGCTCTTAAGATGAGATTGTGCCATAAACATCTGGCCTGATGTTCAAAGGATATGATTTTGCCAAGTTTAAATCCCCACAGTATATTTAAACTAAGAATTATTCATTTCCAGCGAGAGATGGATCAATCTATATATAAAAAGCATGTCAATTATTAAAATGTATATTGATAGGAGTCCTTACCCCAAGTGAAGGAGTTCCAGATAGGGCTGCTCAATTATTTTTGGTTTTTCAGTTGAATTATACTTAAAGTTCAGGGTAATCAACTGTTAAAAAGATACTGTTCACATTTTGTTCTCCAATAAATGGATGTTTTCAAAGTCAATGAATAATCGCAATTACTAGACCCTCCAGAAAAACGCGATTCTGCGATTGCAGAATTTACCGCATAATCAGCAAAATGGCGCAGATTTTTAAAAGGCCGCATATTTATCAAAAGGCCGCATAATCCCCGCATTTTTCCACACACAGTTGAGGGAAAAAAAGTGAACTCGTCTTGACGTGAAGTGATGATGATGATGACGCGACGTCATCAGCTCGCGCATCACAGAAGGTAAACAACACCGTAGAGTGAACGTGTGGAGCTCACACGAGAGAGAAAACACCAAGATGAACAAATCTAATCCATCTCATTTACCGACGAGCATTTCTGCTAAAGACCGGGCAAAGCAGTTCCCGATGTCTTGCACGAAAGTGGGGGGAAACTATTCTGCACCCCGTGCAACTGTGTGTTGGAGCATAAGAGAACATCGACGGTGACGACCCACTTTGATTCATTCAAACATTCGAAAATGCTTTCTGCTGCTGCGGACAAGAAAGCCAAACAACTCACGTTCACCGAGGCATCGACCTCCAAAACCGTTTCGAGGGCTACAAGAAACGAGGTGAGTAGCCTACAAGATTGAAGCTGGTCAGATAACGAACGAGTAAATTAAAACAGAATGAGGCGGAGAAGTGTGTGTGTGTGTGTGTGTGTGTGTGTGTGTGTGTGTGTGTGTGTGTGTGTGTGTGTGTGTGTGTGTGTGTGTGTGTGTGTGAGAGAGAGAGAGAGAGTGTGATTAAAATAGCCCAATTGCTTTTACAATAAATAAACATTGAATGTGTTTAATTGCATAGTAAAGGGGTTTAACGTTAGTGGCAGGTTGTGTGTGAGAGAGAATAAATAAATAAGACAGCCCAATATTAATTTTTTCCGCATATTTAGCATATTTCGAAACTTTCCGCATATTTCGCAACTTCCCGCAATTTCACCGCATAACATCACATAAAACCTGTATGCACGTTTGATCGCATAATCAAGGATTTTTGCCCGCGTTTTTCTGGAGGGTCTAAATTACAATTATTGACTCAAATAATCGAGATTATGATTTTTGCCATAATCGAGCAGCCCTAGTTCAAGTATCTCGGGGTCTTGTTCTCGAGTGAGGGAACAATGGAGCGTGAGATGGGCCGGAGAATCGGAGCGGTACTGCAGTTACTTTACCTTTTCTCATCCACTACCAAGGCTTTCAACTCTTTTTTTAACACTTGCCTACTCACCACAAGACTGAAGTGCTGCGCTATCTCCTTCAAATCGTCCTTACGACACCGGTCCAGCTGCTCATAGGACGGCCAGACTAAGAAAGACTCTAAATCAAAGGTTGCCATACTCAGGTGAACTGCTCACAAACCTTATCAAATTGTTTCCAGCTATAAAAACCTCTTATAACCCCAGGAAAGTCATTCATATCCCGGACGAGCCCCCATGTAAGTTACGTCCCCACTAGGGATGCGGACATGCAACACACACCAGTTGGAATTGGTATAATTATAAATGGTTTATTTTAAATAGCAGAGGTAAACAAAATGGGGGCGGGCAGGAGATGGCAGCCAATGACGTCAGGGCAATCGCACAGCTCATTTACATACAACATAGATTAACACAATAAAGACGACCCGGAAGGCAGCAGCCGTAACAGCACCGCTGTGACGAAAAGAGAGCTGAGCCAGAAGGCAAAGCTCTCTGTCTACCGGGCCATTTTCCTTCCTACCCTCACCTAAGGTCATGAAGGATGGGTCATGACCGAAAGAACGAGATCGCGGATACAAGCGGCCGAGATGGGTTTTCTCCGCAGGGTGGCTGGTGTCTCCCTTAGGGATAAGGTGAGAAGTTCAGTCATCCGGGAGGGACTCAGAGTTGAACCGCTCCTCCTTCGCGTCGAAAGGAGCCAGTTGAGGTGGTTCGGGCTCCTAGTAAGGACCCTAGGGAGGTGTTCCAGGCACGTCCAGCTGGGAGGAGACCGAGGGGTAGACCTAGGACCAGGTGGAGGGATTATATCTCTTCGCTGGCCTGGGAGCGCCTTGGGATCCCCCAGTCAGAGCTGGTTGATGAGGGGAAAGGAACGTTTGGGGCTCTCTGCTGGAACTGATACCCCGCGACCCGACCACGGATAAGCGGGAGAAGATGGATGGATGGATGGGACTTAACGCTTTCACAATATTACATTGCATTACATCATTATTGGGTCATAATAATGTAGGTTATTGAAATTAAAGAGGTCCATTTTCCATTTCCTGTAGTGTGTTATATAGGTTTGTGTGCATGTAAATGGTCTGCAAAGGCTAGAATCCGCCATATGTGATAAAAGAGGGAGATATCATCTTTGAAATTCATCGAAAAGTTTTACCCAACAAGGATTTATACAGTTTTTAAGCCAGAGCAGCACCACTTCATTCAGATATTTGTACATATATTGCCTTCTGTTACCAAATATTGAACTGACTGTGATTAAGATCAAATGTGGATTGCGGGTGCAGCTCCTGAACAGCTACACATATTATATATATTGTCTTGTGAACATGGAATCTTTTTTTTAAAGGTCCCCTATCATACTGTCTTTCATCAATATATCACAGGTCTCAGATATATACAGAGCCTGTCTCTGATTGGCTGAAACACCAAACAGATCATTGCAGCATTACCCATAATCCCCTCTGTTTCAGCCCTGTTTCCAAAGTGCTGATTCTCTGTCTGTTACTTTAGATGAAAATAAGGAGCCCCTCCCCACGCCCCTCTGAGAGACATTTGGTTACAAAGAACTCAATGGTGCTCTAGGAGGAGATTCAGGTGATAAGGGGGGGGGGGGGGGGGTTACCTTGGTTGCTGATTGGCTAATGGTTACACAAGACAAAACATCGTTATGACATCACAAAGTGGCCAAAGTCTGATCAGCTCATTTTCAGACAGGTTTTTATAGAAATGGATCAAAAAGAGAGAGAATCTTTGTTCCTGAAACTTTCAGAGTCTCTTTCCACAGAGGGGACACATGTTGATGTAGAAGAGACATGAAGAAGAGGGGACACATGTTGATGTAGAAGAGACATGAAGAAGAGGGGACACATGTTGATGTAGAATAGACATGAAGAAGAGGGGACACATGTTGATGTAGAAGAGACATGAAGAAGAGGGGACACATGTTGATGTAGAAGAGACATGAAGAAGAGGGGACACATGTTGATGTAGAAGAGACATGAAGAAGAGGGGACACATGTTGATGTAGAAGAGACATGAAGAAGAGGGGACACATGTTGATGTAGAAGAGACATGAAGAAGAGGGGACACATGTTGATGTAGAAGAGACATGAAGAAGAGGGGACACATGTTGATATAGAAGAGACATGAAGAAGAGGGGACACATGTTGATGTAGAAGAGACATGGAGAAGAGGGGACACATGTTGATGTAGAAGAGACATGAAGAAGAGGGGACACATGTTGATGTAGAAGAGACATGGAGAAGAGGGGACACATGTTGATGTAGAAGAGACATGAAGAAGAGGGGACACATGTTGATGTGGAAGAGACATGAAGAAGAGAGGACACATGTTGATGTATAAGGGACATGAAGAAGAGGGGACACATGTTGATGTAGAAGAGACATGAAGAAGAGGGGACACATGTTGATGTAGAAGAGACATGAAGAAGAGGGGACACATGTTGATGTAGAAGAGACATGAAGAAGAGGGGACACATGTTGATGTAGAAGAGACATGGAGAAGAGGGGACACATGTTGATGTAGAAGAGACATGAAGAAGAGGGGACACATGTTGATGTAGAAGAGACATGAAGAAGAGAGGACACATGTTGATGTAGAAGAGACATGAAGAAGAGGGGACACATGTTGATGTAGAAGAGACCTGAAGAAGAGGGGACACATGTTGATGTAGGAGAGACCTGAAGAAGAGGGGACACATGTTGATGTAGAAGAGACACGAAGAAGAGGGGACACATGTTGATGTAGAAGAGACATGAAGAAGAGGGGACACATGTTGATGTAGAAGAGACATGAAGAAGAAAGGACACATGTTGATGTAGAAGAGACATGAAGAAGAGGGGACACATGTTGATGTAGAAGAGACCTGAAGAAGAGGGGACACATGTTGATGTAGAAGAGACATGAAGAAGAGAGGACACATGTTGATGTAGAAGAGACATGAAGAAGAGGGGACACATGTTGATGTAGAAGAGACCTGAAGAAGAGGGGACACATGTTGATGTAGAAGAGACCTGAAGAAGAGGGGACACATGTTGATGTAGAAGAGACATGAAGAAGAGGGGACACATGTTGATGTAGAAGAGACATGAAGAAGAGGGGACACATGTTGATGTAGGAGAGACATGAAGAAGAGGTGTTCTGACCTGACACACCGCTTCACGCAGCCTCCGTCCTGCAGGAAGCGGCTGCTCTGACAGCGTTTGCAGATCAGAGCGTCTTCACACTGCACACAGCCGGGGGGGCACGCCTCACACACTCCGCTCACACGATTGGAAAAGAAACCCCCGGGACACTTTGACACACATGTGTGCTGAGCGGTCAGAAACCGCCCTAGGAAGAGGAGGAAGAGGAGTAAACATCATCAGTGAAACGCTAAATAACTGCACAGGCTGTGGGGTAAACATGGACATATGAAATGCTGCTGCAGGTTTGAAGGCGTATATGTGTGTTGGGGAAATCCTGAACGTCCTCTTCCAGTATCAGAGTAACATGATAACAAAGGTATCCCAACTGTAGCTGTGAACAGGACAGGATGTGTGATTACCTAGAAGAGCATCAGGACTGTTTGAGGCAGATGATAGCTATGTGATTAACATGATGATTCAGCCTCTATGGAGAGAGACATCAAGCATGCTCATTTCTGACGTGGAGCTAATCTGAAGTAAACATTGAAGACTGCTTTCTATTCCTCCATCTTGTGACTGTGTGACGCCCCGTCTACACTACAGGCATCGGAAAATGCTTTCAACGCTTCGCCCATTCATTTGAATGGGGTGACGTAGAAGATTTTGAATCTTCGCCGAACTGCATTGTGGGGAGCGGAGCATGGCTTTGCAAGCATCACGAGCATCTATCGGCATCAAAAGTTGAGCAATGTTCAACTTTTGATGCTCCCGATGCTTTCGAAGCTGGCATCAGCCAATCAAATCCCGTTTATGCAAATCCCGCCAGTACAAACGCTAGCCAATCAAACCGCGTGCAAGCTGGGAGAGCCAGACCGCAGTTCATTTCCTCATATTCCAAACGAGAAATTACGGTAGCAAATCACCCGGTTCTTTACGACCAGAACTATTTACCGGGATACAAACCGGAGGAGCCAGGCATGGAGGGAGGTGGCAGAGACCGTGGGTGAAACTGGTAGGTTTTCGTCTGTTTGGGGATTTTATATCCAGTTTACTTCGTTTTAACATTGCTATTGCTTTGTATGTCGGGGGCGGGAGATGCATGTGATTGGTTGTTGGTCGCGTTGGGCGCGAGAAATCGCCAAGCCTCAGACACGCCCAGCTTCAAGATTTGTTGATGCCTGTAGTGTAGACGGGGCGTAACTCCCTCTCTTGGATATCAGCATGTGAAGGACACTGTTTGAGATTTTGAGAAAAAATACATAATTTTGAGAAAAAATACATAATTTTGAGAAAAAGTCAAAAAATGTGACTTGATTTTGAGAATAATTCTGAATTTTTTGAAAAAGTCAGAATTTTGAGATTTTGAGAGAAATTCTGAATTTTGAGATTTTCAGAAAAAAGCCGGTGGGCGTGTCTGAAACTCGACCAACAACCAATCACATGAATCTCCCGCCCCTGACACACAAGCAGCGGTTTGATTGGCTAAAGCTTGTACTGGCATATGATTCGATTGGCTGACGCTTCTGCCGAGGCTTCAAAAGTTGAACATTGCTCAACTTTTGCCGCGAGCCACGCCAGCAAAGCTCCGCGTCCCACAATGCAGTTCGGCAAAAAGTGACGTCACCACATTCAAAGTGAATGGTGAAGCTTTCAACGCACGCCGCTGTGTGGACGGGCCGTTACTCCCTCTCTTGCATATCAGCATGTGAAGGATACTGTTCAGGAACTAGTTGATGCTCTGTATGTGATGACTCCTTCCATTCTTGAGAGGATCAGAAACACACGGATCCTGAGATTGAAGCTCAAGCCGGGGACGAGTGATATTTTTCTAACAACATGTTATAATCTACCTTTTGCACATGTGGTACAGCGGGTCTTCTCGTCTCCGGAACAGGACTCACAGGAGGGGTGGCAGTCCTCACACGCTCCGTCCTCTGGAGAGGAAACATCACAGAGATCATGATGAAGACACGCAGGTAAATCTAGCCCTTATCCGGGAGCGTTAAAGAACCAAAACACCTCACTTCCTGTCAGCCATTGCACTCAGATTGAGGAAATCCGTCTTATTAGCGACTAATATTCGCATCTGTCTTTCTTGTCAACTAATTTCCATAACCTAGTTTCCATCTAGAAACTATTCTATTTTATCTGTTTCATTGTGTTGCACTGTTGGAGGAGCCTGTCATAACTACATTGTAGATACATGACAATAAAAGCCTTTACTTGAATCTTTGTACAGCCCTCTGAGGCATTTTGATTTGATTTGATTTGAATAAGGGCGGGAAAACAATGGTTTCGAGAAGATGCATATTACAGACATACTGCTCATTTAGGTTATAGGTCCGCAAAGTTGAGTGGTTGCTCTGCTTTCAGTCTCTATGCTAACAGAGCGGTGCAGGGATGACGTATTTACCCTGAAGGAAGCTGCTAGTTCCCTCGTCAAAAAAGCAACGGGATTTCTCCATAGGATTTTGGAATATTGTAAAAAATAAGATCTGTGGAAAAGGAACCTGTTTGATAAATGCACATTTTGTTCAGCCGGATAATCTCCACATGTCTACCCTACTTTTATCATTTTTAAATCATAAATCTAATCGCCAGAAGCTAAATGCTAACCTTATGCTATAAAGGAACTACAGCCGAGTTCAGCAGCACGACTTCAACGTCACGCCGACTTCAGATCCATATTCAAACATACAGATTCTAAATGGTTCAAGTTGAACGTTAGAACAGTTTGCAGGAGGCAGCTACTTGCTTTCAAGCAGAACAGGGCCAACAAACTTAGAGGAGTGTTTACGTGTTCGGCGTAATGACGTACAAACGACCTCCACGACTTCTGTAGTCCTATTCAGCCACTTGGTAACAACCATCGTTTCTCAGACACGTCAACTCTTCAGAAATGTATTTAATGTCGTAGAACAAAACGTGATCCGTCTCTTGAATGTGTCTCAACCACAGACCTTATTTCCAGCTATTATCCACATTCCTACGGAGAGATCCCGTTGGCTCTGAGACGAGGGAACCGGTCATGGTAAAGGCTGACTCACTTCTGGGTTTTAGGACTCGTCACTGCACCGCTCTATTGTCTTCCAACAACAGCGTTTAGGAGAAGAATACACTAAGATGAGAACTCTTAATAACAGACGAACCCTTGACCTTGTTGCACCCTGTGATATTTCTAACAGTGTGGAGGTTTGAGGCTTTGCTGTTGCTGAGATTAAAAGTTTAAAATAAACTTCTCCAACCTCTCTATTGGAGCACTCTCCTCAGAGTTACTCGAGTTCCTATAATTAAGATGTCCTGCCTCGCTAATTACCGTGTGTTGTTTAAAGGTCTGTCCCACTAATTCTACGGGGGAACCAAATGTTCAGAAAATACAATTAATTATTCTCAGAACTTGTGTCTGTTTGAGGACTTAAGATGGCACGGGGTTCAGGGATGGCGGCACACAGACCAATTACCCTCCAAGATGTACTTTGTGCCCCAGTGAAAGAACCCAAATCCCTGCCTCATTATGAGCAGACGGTTGGATTAGAGCAGCGGTTCCCAACCTGTGGGCCGCCAAATCATTTGCAAAACATTATGATTTGTGTGGAAACATTTCATTATTAAGATTTTTTATTAATTTTAACCTCTTTTCCTTTTTCTTTCTCAATCCTCCTTAGTCATTACAGTCCTTGACAGCGACCTGTACTACTGGATTAACAACGTGTCACATGTTCTGAATTGACCAATCAGAATCGAGTATTCAACTAAACCTCCGTATTCTTACTAAATACGGTTAATATGTAAATTACATATACATGAAATGAAAGTAATGTAATAGTAAAGTACAAGTACCTATATGTTTAAGTGCAATACTTGAGTAAATGTACATATTGACATTCCAACACTGGTTCGTCATCATTATACGTTACAGGCAACACTATCAAGACGGCTCTCAAGATGAATAGTTATTAGTTAAATAAGAGGCAATCTGGCACAACAATTTCCTATCTTATCTTATTGTTTATGCTTGAATGTGGTCCGCGAACATTTTTAGATTCTTACGTGGGCCCTGAGTTGAAAAAGTTTGGACACCCCTGGGTTAGAGGAAGACGTCAGTGTGAGTCTCACCGCTGCGGAAGGTCTTAACGGGGCAGAACTCGTAGTCGGACACACACTCTCCGTCTTCCAGAAGCTTCCCGTCTGCACAGGACAGACAGTCGTTTTCCTCCGGGCCGACACAAGAAGCGCAGGCCGGGTCACACTCCTCACAGTCATTGGTGTCCTCGTCTCCGTAGGAACCATCGGGACACTCGGGGACACAAATACCCTCTAGGAGAAGAAGGTGATGAGGAATAGATGCCACAACATTTATCTGATTGGTCTAAACTTCGACTTTAATCTAAGAATTCTGACTTTTTTTTAACTTTTTCTCCATTTTCAAACTTTTTTATCAGAATTCTGATTCTTTAATTAGGAATTCTGACTTTAAAGAAGAAAAAGGTTAGAAATGTGCAGAGAAAAGTGAAAAATGTTGGTATTCTGACTTATTCTTGGAATTTTGTTCCAGAATTCCGACTTTTTCTTCAGATAAAAAAATACGTTTTTCTCAGAAAACTAGATTTTCTCTCAAAAGTCAGATTTCTAAGAAAGAGTGAAAAAAAATAAGAATTCAGAATAAAAAAATATTAGACTTTCCTTTCAGAATTCTGACTTTTTCTTTAAAATTCTGCATTTTTCTTGTGAATTTTGACTTTAATCTCAGAAAACAGAGAAAAAGTGGAAAGTCAGAATTCAAATGTACTCAACGTTTTTCTTAGAATTTAGACTTTTTTTTACTTTTAATCTCAAAATGTCATTACCCTCTGCCGTGGTACTCACAAACATGTTTTGATCATTTTACTCTAATACTTTAAGTACACTTTACGGATAACACTTTTACTTAAACTCAGGACTTTTAATTGTAATGTCGTACGGTGATAATTCTCTTACTGAACTGAAGGATCTCAGTATTTTTTCCATCACTAACATTTTGACATTTTCAAACCAAGCTTTTCATATATCGTTTTGTTGTCACGGCTGTGTATTTGTACCTGATAAGAAGAGGTCGGTCTCACACCAGTAGCACTCGTGTTCGTCACAGCTCACACAGTTCTCCTCACACGGCACGCAGCTCATCTCCGCGTCCACGCTGTACGTCTTCGCCGGGCAGTTTTTGTAGCAGCCATCCTGAAAACTGATAACAAAAACATCTGTCTGTACCTGCGTTTCACACACACACACACACACACACACACACACACACACACACACACACACACACACACACACACACACACACACACACACACACACACACACACACACACACACACACACACACACACACACACACACACACACACACACACACACACACACACAGAAATCCACTCGATGTCACGCCAAAAAAAGGGGTTTTCATTCTAGTTTTCTCCGGTGCAGTGAAAGGCAGAGAGGCACACAGCCTTACTTGTAAAAGCCCTCAGTGCAGGACAGGCAATGTTTGGGGTTATCTGTTGAAAGCAGACACAAAAACACTCTCAATTTAAACAAAAACTCTGAGGAGAAACCGGGGAACATGGTTGGCCGCTCAGGGAGAAGAGAGCTCGGTCTAATTCATATAGGGAACACTTCATTAGGACTTACAGAGGACACACTTGTTGCAGCCCTCCTCACAGGACATGCAGTCGTCGTAGTCTGGATCCTCCACCTCCCCTGAGAATGAAAAAAATACGTACAAAATGTATATCAAGGTTAGTAAGTACAAATACAAATAAATAAAAGTATTTTAAATATAAAATAATCAATAATGTATATAAACCTAAGAAGTTAAATTAAGTGGGCAATACAAAATAAAATGAAAATATTTTTACAATCATCAAAGTAAATTTAAGAATGTGAAATAAAACATAAAAAAGTTAAGGTAAAGTGTCAACTAAAAATTATTATGATATAAAAAAAGATTAAAAAGTTAGAATGTGCAAAAAAAACAAAATAAAATCAATACAAAATATTAGTAGAATCTATGAGTATTAGGGATGTAACGATATATCGAATATCGCGATGAATAAAAGTCTCAATACCGTCGTGAGACTGACACAAAATCTACCGCCATTTTTTTTTTTTTTTCTTAATAACTGACCCCAACTGTTGGTTTTGTCTCAATGATTATTTTTTTGTCATCACATTTTTATTGAGATGAATACGCAACAGGCGCTTTCACACCAATTACTTTGCCGTTCTTAGTTCATGAGAACGCCATCTGCTCTTTAGTTTGTTTTTCACACCCATTTCTCAGCTACCACAGAGACACAGGGGAGGATGCTGACTGGTCTGTAATTGGACATCATTGCCTTATCCCCAGATTTAAAGGTCGGTGTCACCGTGGCAACCTTCCAGGACGCTGGAACTTCCCTCGTGCTGACAGATTGATTTACTAGCAGACTAATTGGTTTTATTAGACCGTCAATATTTGTCTTTACAAAGTTGGTGTCTAAATCACCTGCATCCCTGCCTTGGAACCTTTTAACCCTAAGATTATATTTTTTACCTCAAGACCTCAGATGGCGGGAAGAGCTTTGTGATGTCCAGAGCACTATTTATTAGGGATGTAACGATATATCGAATATCGTGGCAAATAAATGTCTCAATACCGTCGTGAGACTGACAAAATCTACCGCGATATATTTTTTAATATTTTTTTTTTTTTTAAACCTTTATTCAACCAGATGGTCCCATTGAGATCATCGATCTCTTTTTCAAGGGAGACCTGTCCAACATGGCAGCAAGTAGGTTACAACATGAACATAAAACAACAGATAACACAAAAGGACATGGTATTTACAGGGCTACATGTACACACCTAGAGACATTGACAAGTACCAACAGTATATTTATATCTCTGTCAATAAGCCTCACCTTCTTGGAAACAACTGTATTGTTGTTGAAGTGGTGGAGAGACAATGCACAGTTTGACCCACTGCTGTCACCCATGGCCAAAGCATATCTCTCTGTCCCAGCAACATCAGTACCAAGCAAGAGAGTTGTTTCCACAGCAGGGGATTTTGTAAACGCCCAAACATCCCAGCTTCTACCTGGAAATGTGGACATGCTCATATTCCTGACAGATACCCTTGATGACGCTGAGTGAGTGAGTTAGAGTTGAGTTACTTGAAAAACTAAAGTGAAACTTGATTTATTCTATTGCAGGGTCTGATTATTATATTGTTGACACTTTAAAATACTACTATCTACTAAAATGCTACAAATCAGATTTATTATTTAATAAAGAAAAAAAAATTAAAGTAAAAAAAAAAAAATCACATTTTTTTCCCTTATTTTTCAATATCGCGATAAATATCGTACCGTGGACTTTTTATCGCGATATTATCGTTCCGTGAGTTTTGGGTATCGTTACATCCCTAATGAGTAGTATTGGAGCACAAACTCATGAACAAACGCTATGACTTGTTTACCTTCCCCACACTCCGGCTTGCTGCAGGCTCCATCAGAGACGTAGTAGGAGGTGTCGCAGTAGAGGCAGCGGGTGGAGCTGCTGCAGAGCAGACAGTGAGTGGAGCACGACTCACAGCTGATCTCTGAGTGGAAGAAGGACTCCGGACACGAGTCCACACACACACCTCCATACAGGTACCGCTGCACGCTGAACTTATCTGCAGGATAACAGCAGATACGTGTGTGAAGACTTACAGGTCACCTATTATACAAAATCCACGTTTTCCTGTCTTCTCTACATCAACATGTGTCCCCACTTCTCCATGTCTCTTCTACATCCACATGTGTCCCCTCTTCTCCATGTCTCTTCTACATCAACATGTGTCCCCTCTTCTTCATGTCTCTTCTACATCAACATGTGTCCCCTCTTCTTCATGTCTCTTCTACATCAACATGTGTCCCCTCTTCTTCATGTCTCTTCTACATCAACATGTGTCCCCTCTTCTTCATGTCTCTTCTACATCAACATGTGTCCCCTCTTCTTCTTGTCTCTTCTACATCAACATGTGTCCCCTCTTCTTCATGTCTCTTCTACATCAACATGTGTCCTCTCTTCTTCATGTCTCTTCTACATCAACATGTGTCCCCTCTTCTTCATGTCTCTTCTACATCAACATGTGTCCCCTCTTCTCCATGTCTCTTCTACATCAACATGTGTCCCCTCTTCTCCATGTCTCTTCTACATCAACATGTGTCCCCTCTTCTTCATGTCTCTTCTACATCAACATGTGTCCCCTCTTCTTCATGTCTCTACATCAACATGTGTCCCCTCTTCTTCATGTCTCTTCTACATCAACATGTGTCCCCTCTTCTTCATGTCTCTTCTACATCAACATGTGTCCCCTCTTCTTCATGTCTCTTCTACATCAACATGTGTCCCCTCTTCTTCATGTCTCTTCTACATCAACATGTGTCCCCTCTTCTTCATGTCTCTTCTACATCAACATGTGTCCCCTCTGTGGAAAGAGACTCTGAAAGTTTCAGGAACAAAGATTCTCTCTCTTTTTGATCCATTTCTATAAAAACTTGTCTGAAAATGAGCTGATCAGATTTTGGCCACTTTATGATGTCATAACGATGTGTTGTCTTGTGTAACCATTAGCCAATCAGCAACCAAGGTAAACCCCCCCCCCCCCTTATCACCTGAATCTCCTCCTAGAGCACCATTGAGTTCTTTGTAACCAAATCTCTCTCAGAGGGGCGTGGGGAGGGGTTCCTTATTTTCTATATATATATGTTTTTTTGCGTGTTTTTGAGTAACGTACTTATTTAAAATATAGTTGAGTTGAAAAACAGGGATTGGGAAGACCTCATAGTGGATACGATTATTTTGGCTCGGCTATATTGATTACAATCCTTAATATAATGTGATTACTGAATTAACACGACCTGTCTCCCATGTTAGCAGCACATACACATGATCAAGTGGTCAATTGTATCACACACACACACACAGATACACACACACACACACACACACACACACACACACACACACACACACACACACACACACACACACACACACACACACACACACACACACACACACACACACACACACACACACACACACACACACACACACACACACACACACACACACACACACACACACACAGTCCTCACCAGTGTCACAGGAGGTGCAGTTTTGTGGCCCCGCCTCCGCACAGGTGGAGCAGGTGTGGTCACACAGGTGACACCGACCGCCAGACCGGTACTTTCCCTTTGCACACTGCACCACACAGCGGCCCTCTTCCAGAGCCCTGCAGAACACCACCACAACAACAACAACAACAACAACAACAACAACCATGAAAAGACATTTCAGCTGCAACAACAGAAAATAAATCAGCAGAAAACAGATGAATCATGTCTCTGTAAGTGTGTGTGTGTGTGTGTGTGTGTGTGTGTGTGTGTGTGTGTGTGTGTGTGTGTGTGTGTGTGTGTGTGTGTGTGTGTGTGTAACATAATTAATCTTATCTAATCTCCAGAACAAATGTATTTCAAATAAATATCCTAAAAGTTTCCCCAACACATAATTTTTAATAATAAGTTGAGCTTCATTTCTGCAGTATTTTCTTTGAAGTTTTGTTTAAAATGAGAAACGAGTCTTTAATCCCAAACATAATTCTTTTAACAGCTCCTTCCTTTAACTGTAAGCGCACCAACGCTTCTGTAAATTATGAATATCTGTAACTGTACAGTATTTCCTGCTCAGAGGAATGGCGTGCTGTATTCATTCCCCCCTGAACGCACCATGCAACGGAGCAGCTGATGCAGTCGTCTGTCCGCGGCCCCGTGCATTTCAGACACGTTGCATCACACGCAGCGCACATCCCGTCTGCGTCCAGAAACTCTCCTGAGACACGGAGAGGCAAGAGACTCACACGTTAACAACCATCTGAGGCATACATACCGCAAAGATACATACCGTAAAGATACATACAGCAAAGATACATACTGTACAAGATACATACCGCAAAGATACATACCGCAAAGATACATACCGCAAAGATACATACCGCAAAGATACATACCGCACAAGATACATACCGCACAAGATACATACCGCAAAGATACATACCGTAAAGATACATACCGTAAAGATACATACCGTAAAGATACATACTGTACAAGATACATACCGCAAAGATACATACCGTAAAGATACATACCGACATACCGTAAAGATACATACCGTAAAGATACATGCCGTAAAGATACATGCCGTAAAGATACATACCGTAAAGATACATGCCGCAAAGATACATACCGCATAGATACATACCGTAAAGATACATACCGTAAAGATACATGCCGTAAAGATACATACCGCAAAGATACATACCGTAAAGATACATACCGTAAAGATACATACCGTAAGATACATGCGTAAAGATACATACCGTAAAGATACATACCGCAAAGATACATACCGTAAAGATACATACTGTACAAGATACATACTGTACAAGATACATACCGTAAAGATACATACCGCAAAGATACATACTGTACAAGATACATACCGTAAAGATACATACCGCAAAGATACATACTGTACAAGATACATACCGCAAAGATACATACCGTAAAGATACATACCGTAAAGATACATACCGCAAAGATACATACCGTAAAGATACATACCGTAAAGATACATACCGCAAAGATACATACCGTAAAGATATATACCGTACAAGATACATACCGTAAAGATACATACCGTAAAGATACATACCGTAAAGATACATACTGTACAAGATACATACCGTAAAGATACATACCGTAAAGATACATACTGTAAAGATACATACTGTACAAGATACATACCGTAAAGATACATACCGTAAAGATACATACCGCAAAGTTACATGCTGTACAAGATACATACCGTAAAGATACATACCGTAAAGATACATACCGTAAAGATACATACTGTACAAGATACATACCGTAAAGATACATACTGTAAAGATACATACTGTACAAGATACATACCGTAAAGATACATGCCGCAAAGATACATGCCGCAAAGATACATACCGTAAAGATACATACCGTAAAGATACATACCGCAAAGATACATACCGTAAAGATACATACCGCAAAGATACATACCGTAAAGATACATACCGTAAAGATACATACCGCAAAGATACATACCGTAAAGATACATGCCGCAAAGATACATACCGTAAAGATACATACCGTAAAGATACATGCCGCAAAGATACATACCGTAAAGATACATACCGTAAAGATACATACCGCAAAGATACATACCGCAAAGATACATACCGTAAAGATACATACCGCAAAGATACATACCGTAAAGATACATACCGCAAAGATACATACCGCAAAGATACATACCGCAAAGATACATACCGTAAAGATACATACCGTAAAGATACATACCGTAAAGATACATACCGTAAAGATACATACTGTACAAGATACATACCGCAATAAATAATACAAAATGTTTACTAATTATAATAATAATAATAGTAATAAATAATGGTTAAAATAATAGTACAAATAAAAGTAATAAAATAATAATAATCAAAAAAGAATATTGATAATAAAATAAATAATAGTAAAAATAAATTAATAATAATAATAACCATGTTTTTACAGCACCTATCATATCACTAGTTCAGCAGGAAGGGCTTTACATTAAGGGAAATAATAACGCCATTAACACCAAGGTATAATGCCATAATTAACTTAAAATATGACGTCAAATATAACTTGATATAAAAAGCCCTGAATAAGGACCAAAACAATAAAACATAGAATGCATTAAATGGAAATAAAACCCACTTAATAATGAGGATTCAGTTCCAATACTTGCAGCATGCGCATTATTGGCATCATTCTCCTCTCCTTCTCTAGTGGTAGAGATTTGTACTTTTTAGGACTAAAATGTAGTAAAAAGCAATTTGTCTGAAGTTTATTCTACCAACAGCAGGTCTGTGGTGTCTGTAAATAAACACCACAGAACCTGTTATCTCCAAAATATGACCCAGACGGGGGATTGTGAATATCTAATTGTAAACTCAAACATCAGCAGCTGTGTTTGTGATGTTCTGCTCTATATTTATCTAGCAGCAGAGAGCCAGAGGAACAAAGATGGCCGACCGTCGGTGCAGGCGGTGCTCAGCACACAGGCTCCGTGCTGCAGGCGGTGACCGCTGGAACAGCTGCTGCAGTCCCCCCCGCTCGGCCCTGAACAGGTGAGACAGCTGGCGTCACACCTGAGGACGAGAGAGAGAGACACTGAACACATGCACACACACACACACACACACACACTGAAAAGCAAAAAAACAACAAACAAATAATTACATCTGCTTATTTTCGCGTTTAATTTTTGTATTTAGTGTCTTTACGTCTCCATGCTTTAAAGGTCCCCTATCATATTGTTTTTCATCACTATATCACAGGTCTCAGATATATACAGAACCTGCCTCTGATTGGCTGAAACACCAAACAGATCATTGCAGCATTACCCATAATCCCCTCTGTTTCAGCCCTGTTTCCAAAGTGCTGATTCTCTGTCTGTTACTTTAGATGAAAATAAGGAGCCCCTCCCCACGCCCCTCTGAGAGACATTTGGTTACAAAGAACTCAATGGAGCTCTAGGAGGAGATTCAGGTGATAAGGGGGGGGGGGGGGTTACCTTGGTTGCTGATTGGCTAATGGTTACACAAGACAAAACATCGTTATGACATCATCAAGTGGCCAAAATCTGATCAGCTCATTTTCAGACAGGTTTTTATAGAAATGGATCAGGACAAAAAGAGAGAGAATCTTTCCAACCCCTAAGCCTGTCACGTACAATGTGTTGGAGCGCTAGCCAATAGGAGCACAAATGTTACATACTGATGTCACTATGTTCAGGAACGTTGGGATTTTAGCCTCTGCAGACCATTTACATGCACTAAAACCTGTATAACACACTACAGGAGAAGTAAACCCCAAAAAAGCATTATAGGGCCACTGCTTGAATAACTTTATTACAAGTAAAAGTCCCTTTACTTAAGTACACAAGTATTATCAGCTAAATGTAAATCAAGTATCAACAGAAAAGTAAGAATATAATGTATTGTTTTATGACCAACAATATATCAATATGTCAAATCATTTTAGTGATGTCATTTGTCAATGTGGAGCTTATTAGATTACTGGTACACTACTGCATCATATCAGCATATCATGTGTTTCATATGTCAAAAGTAATTTAAAGTGTGGTGGAGTAAAAAGTACAATATGTGCTTCCAATACATAGTACAGTAGAACTGTCAAGTAATAGAAAATGTAAATACTCATGTGTGTATAAATAGTACAATACTGGAGTTAATGTAATTAGTTACATTAGACAACAGCACACAAGTATGTACACAGGCACACACACACACACACACACACACACCATCAGCAGATAAACACTCCTCCCACACCTGAACACACACCAGTGCTCACCTCCTACACACTCTGTTCCCAGCAGCCACCTCTGCGTAGAATCCGTCTCTGCAGGAGGACACACACCTCCACTCCTCCATCAGGTGACCGTCTGCACAGCTGGAGCACAGCGCTACGCCTGCACCTGATGGGGCACGGTGCATTAAGGAAGGGCTTTTTCAATAGACACAAGTCACAGGAGAGAACTGCAAGCAAACATGTGATGTACTGTATTCTGATGAAGGGCTGGGCGGTGTGACCAACGTCTTACAATACCTCGATATGGGTTGAATCCGCGAAAATAGATAAATAAAATATATATATCTTTAAATATTTCCAGCTGAATATTGACTACATGTTCATGCATTGCACACAGAGCATATAAGGCAATATTTGTTATTAAAAATACCCATTAAAAAGGAAGCTGATGGGGCACCATGCATTAAGGAAGGGCTTTTTCAATAGACACAAGTCACAGGAGAAAGAAAACATGTGATGTGCTCTGATGTAGGGCTGGGCGATGTCTTACTATACTAGGGATGCCAGTGATTATTCGATTATTCGAATATTCGTTACAGTCTCCATAATCGAATATTATTTTTAACAATCGATTTTATTTATATATTTTTTTATTATTATTTATGTTTTATTTATTTTTTTCTGGCTTAGTTTCAACCAAAATATCGACTAATGCTAATAATAGTAATAGTATTAATAATTGTAAATGGCCATTGGTCACACCACCAGTTTGTTTCACTGTAGACTTGGAGGAAGCCTGCGTGCAGAGCAGACTGCTGCTGCAGCACGCTACACACCGCCCCCGCCCCACCCCCCCTCTCCCTCACACGTGCGACTAAACAACAAACAACAACAAAACAAAGCGGCAGGTAAAAAGAGTTCCTCCTCGTGGAACTACTTCGAACTTACAAGTCCAAAGGAATTTAAATGCAAGCCGTGCGAAAAGACGTTGTTCTATCACAGCTCAACCTCAACAATGTGTTCGCATTTGAGCCAAAGAGGTTACAGAGAAAGACGCAGCACATCCGGCCATTACCAACTTCACTTCAAGGCCACGTCGTTGTGTTGACATGCGTGCATGTTTGTTGTTTGTACTGTTAAACATGTTCAAGTAAAGAAAACAACGGAATTCCTTTTTTTTGAGTTTTTTTTTTCAAGATATTTTTTAGAATCAAGATATTCCCATAAAATAATAAATCAAAGGGTAAATAAGTAAAAATGTGTTTATTAAAATGTATCCAGAGTATTATATTGCTTATTATCATTAAGGTGACATCATTGTGCATCATGCCATCTTGATTTGATCCTGACATGCTTCCTTTGTAATATGATGCCACCTTTAAAGAGGTGACCTTTGACCTCACCTGCACAGGTAGCGCAGGCCTCATCACAGGCTCTGCATGTTCCCTCCTGCTCGTCGTGGAAAAATCCCACAGAGCAGCTCTGCTGGCAGCGGTTCCCCTGCAGACTGCAGAGCATGACACACACACACACACACACACACACACACACACACACACACACACACACACACACACACACACACACACACACACACACACACACACACACACACACACACACACACACACACACACACACACACACACACACACACACACACCAATCATGAGACACCGTGAAGATGACTCAGTGCCTCCAGCCCACAGCACACCACCAGCAGTACTTGATGAACTCAGTCAGTGAACACAGCATCCCGGAAACGTCTAACTCTCCTGTAGTTCCGTCTAAAAATGTATGTATCCACAAGTAGCAATAAGCTTGACTTATTTGACTCCAACAAAAATACGTCTCAGGTAAGTTTGGCTGACTCTTTACTTAAACAAAAGGTATCAGTACAAACACATATTTTCAAAGGTCAAACATCGATATTGCTCCGTGATTCTTTTCTCCTTCTAATTACCAGCAGCTGCGGTCGGCTATGACGTCCATTTTACAACGGCTGCGCTATAGAAGAGAATTGGGAGGGATGAAACCCCTCTGTAATGGTCACACATGCAGAACACCCTTTGAACCCATCCTAGCACCAGGAGTCTAGTACTAGGCAGCTATTGTACAGCACCCGGGGAGCAATGGGAGTGAGGGGGGAAAGGGGGTGTCCGGTGCCTTGCTCAAGGGCACCACGGAAGGGCAGGAGGTGAACTGGGACCTCTCCAAGTAGCACTCCATATTTTAGGTCTGGTCGGGGACTTGAACCGGCGACCCAAGTCCAAGCCCCTACTGACTGAGCCACTGCCGGTTTGAATAAATGATATAATAATAATACTAATAACAAAGAATTGCAAGGTTCAAATATATCTATATACACACATAATATATCAAATTATACATTTTAACATATGCCTACATCTACAAAATGGCGATTGATTTGTTAAGTTTTCCCGTGGCACGATGAGGGTTTGGGACTTCTGTTCTTCTGGAGCAATAATACTGGGAAACACAGAGAGGAGGCTGAACTGATGTCTACTGATCAGAGTCCTCCCGCCCCGCACCCACGACGTAGATGTTGGATTTCGCTCTTGAGGAGGTGTTATTGGGCGACTGTGGCTGCGAGGGAGTGCGGTCGTCTTTCAACCAGAAGGTTGTGGGTTCGATCCCAGCCCATGCAGCCAACATGTCGATGTATCCTTGGGCAAGATACTTAACCCTGAGTTGCTCCCGATGGCCAACGGTGTGTGAATGTGTGTGAATGTTAGTTCCTAGAGCAAGTGGTACTGCTCTGTATGAATGGGTGTGAATGGGTGAATGACATGTAGTATGTAAAGCGCTTTGAGGGGTCGTAAAGACTGGATAAAGCGCAACATAAGTACAGTCCATTTACCATTGATTGAAAATGCTGTATTTCGAATGTGGCGCGCTCAGCAGCAGATTGATGCGCTGCAGAGGTTATGATTATGCGCGGTCCCACGGGGGAGAGGACGTCTGAGGATTTAAACATTAAATTAAATTATTATAATTTTAATATATTTATTATGCAACACCCGCGACCCGACCCGCATCATCTTCGTTTTACACAGAACCGAACCCGGAAAAAAGCGTTTGAAAAAATACCATCCGCGGGTACCCGACCTGATGCAGGACTCTGCTACTGATACTAGGCCGACCTGGAAGCTAGCATCTCCCTTGAAATTAAGATGGACGAGTTTGGGATTTTTGGGGGATTTCTTTAGATTTTTTGGGAATTATTTTGAATTTTTGGAAATTCTTGGAAATATTTTTAAAATATTTTTGAATTTCTTGGAATTTTTTTTAATTTCTTTTTGAGCTTTGTATGGAAAGAGGAGGAAAGCACAGTAATTAGAATAGAGTACAAAAATGTCGCTAATTCTAATTGTTATGATGAGTATGTGTGTGTGTGTGTGTGTGTGTGTGTGTGTGTGTGTGTGTGTGTGTGTTTGTTTGTTATGAGAGGATCAGCATTCCCAGAGACAGGAAGTGTTTACGGAACATTTCTCTCCGCTCACCTGGTGTCTGGTTTGCACTCGGTGCAGACGCTGGAGGACGTGCACTTCAGACAGCTCTCACTGCACTTCCTGCACACGTTTGCATCTGTGGGGAAATTAAACAACACGCACATCAGAGCCATTTCATCAATCTCCCTCACACACCCCTCAAATGCACTCACATCAACTGACTATTCATTATCCGGCTCAGATGCAGCTGCACACCAACCATAGACCCTCACAGGTGGAGGAGGCTCTTTCTGTACTGTTCAAGTGTAACTTCTGTATTTTTCAACACATTTTCCAATGATATTGTGTCTTAGTGACTAATGGGGTCAACACTTTTACATTTGTCAAGTTTAGAGCATGAATGAAGTCTGCAGGCGCTAAACGGGTTGCATTGTTATCCTACCTTGCAATCCCGTACCATCATAAACGTCCATTCAAATGTCTTGTTGTGATTATAAGTAATAGCAGCATTACAGAGAGGACCCTACAGAGGAATAAGCATATTTGCCCTTCATATGATCTAGTTTATTTTTGATTGTCTCTATCCAATAGTTATTGTTCTGATATCTACAGAAGCACCACATCCACATTGTTGAAATGGGATGAATACGCTTTGCTTTCTGAACAACACACTCTTCCTGTAACCCTCCGTTCTGAATCTCTCTCCTGTGTCCACCTTTGTCTTACAGAAAGAAGTCTCCTCTTCTGAGATTTCAAATCAAGTTTCTTGGCTGCACTTCTCTTTAAAACTTGAACCATTTCAAACACTTGTCCCATTACTCACTTGGACACAATATCATGGGAAAACAGGGTCCAGGTCAAAACACAGAGAAGTTTACCTTTGATGAGTCAGTAGACAAAAAACAAGTTGGCAAATAATATGATAATTGTTTCAGCGTTTCAGTCATATTTCATGCAAAATTAGAAATTCAGAAACTTTGCACGACTTGTTTAGACACACAAAAACAGACCGGAGTCATGTGGGGAATTCCTTATTAGTTACTAAGACACAAAATCATACAATACTTCAAAAGGTACCTATCATGCAAAATGCACTTTGTGATGTCTTCTCTACATCAACATGTGTCCCCGGTGTGTCCCCGGTGCGTCGGGGAACTCACGCAGCGTCAGGAAATAAAACCCTCTCTCTTTTCCTCCGTACCCAAATCTCTAAAAACGGGGAACAACGGAGCTGATCCAGATTTGCGTCCGATATGACGTAATATCTGAAATGTGGACCCACGGCTCAATCAGAAACGTTGCTATCAGAAACAATGCCCAACTGTTTTGGACGTAATATGGTCGGTGTTTACATTAGCATCGCTAACACTCAGAGCTAACCTGTACTGGAGAGCATGTGTGTGAAGAAGCAGGAAGTAAAAAGGAACTCACCTTGTGGTATAACCGGCAAGAGAGAAAGCCTTTGAGCTCCAAACTGTTTCAGAGAGAATCCTTGATAATCCATGATATGGCTTTTCATCACGGCAGCATTTAGTTTAGACAGTAGCTGCCGGGTCCCCCATGAGCTCAGACCCCTCCTCTTTTAAAGCTTTATACCCAAATCAGCACTTTTGAAACAGGAAGTGAAATAGAGGGATATGAGGCATGGCTAGAATGATCTGTTTGGTATTTTGAGCAAAACACTTCATAGACATGTTTTACCTATGCTATTGCCTAAACATAGCATGATAGGTGACCTTTAAAATACCGAAGTTACCCTTTAAGTTGAACTAACAAACATGTGATAGAAACTCATCTCTTTGCACTGGCTTTTAATACTAGTTGATTATAACATTCTTACATTTGTATGTGTTTTTATATGTTTCTAGTTATTGTGCTTTTTATCACGATTTTAATTATTGTTTTATTATTTTACTCCCATTGTGTTATGAAGTATGAATGCTTGTTGTTGTCTCCTCCTGAATGTTGTGATATGATGGCACCTTAAACAAAAGGGCTCTCCTCATCCCACCTGTGTTGCCTGTACAGCACGTTGACCGGCTGAGGCTGTTTTAAATGGGCCATATAAATAAATAACACCACATGTTTGAGGTCAGATATCCCACCGTGGTCCAGGTAGTATTTCTCTCCGCAGGAGGCGCTGCAGGTGTTGGTTTCCTCCGTCAGGTGATGTTTGGGTAAACAGGAAGTGCACTGATCACTGCGACTTCCTGTGCAGCTCTCACAGGACGAGAAGCATCTCTTACAGCGCCGCCGGTCGCCCCAGAACCCCCGCGGACACTCGGACACACACGTCCTGTTGCACGCACACACACACACACACACACACACACACACACACACACACACACACACACACACACACACACACACACACACACACACACACACACACACACACACACACACACACACACACACACACACACACACACACACACACACACACACACACACACAAAGATTATTTCAATTTGGCTTTTTTTTCTATAGATAAATGGGAAAAAATGTCTATCCCAGTTTCTCAAAGTTCATGTCTTTTAAATATCTTGTTTTGTCAATCTAAAACCCCAAAATATTCACTTTAGTATGTTATAAAACAGAATGAAAGCAGGATGCCTTTTATTGACATTTTTCTTTTTGAGACGTTATTAAAATCGCAGAATGGACCAGTGCAATATTCAAAATGCAGGAAAACACAATATTTGCTTAAAGGTTAGTATTTAGGAGGTGCAGAGATATACAGGCCTACAAATGATATTTTATAGACTTAAAAAAACATATTTGTTTGGTACAAATCCTCATTGCAATTGCACTTAATACAAAAAGAAATCCCAATAAGTTATTCAATCTAAATCCTGCAGCCCTGTACTGCATTGCATTCTGGGTGTTCGCTCTGCTCTCCCTCTCTGAATCCGGCTGACCTTGTGCTGTTCTTGAACTTGAGGAAGAAGTGTGAACATGTGACACACTGCTGCGGGCCGGGCCCCTCACAACCATCAGCGTTGCATTCTGGGTCGCAAGGTCCTGGAAGGGAAAACAAACACAAAGTCACCACGGAGGCAACAACACACACTGCTGACGGAGCAGCAGGAACCCACTGGACATTTCTTAAACGTACACATCTTTTTTAGATTAGCAGCACCCCCCCTGGTCTTTCAATCGTTATCATTTATTTGTAGGCAGTTGTATTTGTTTATTTATTCTATAGGTTTTCATTTATATATATTTTACAGCTTCATTAGCGACGTCCCTTTTTAAATTGGTCTATTCATCTTTTTTATTCTCATTATTTATTTATTTATTATCAGTATTTGTATTATTGTATTTTTTTTGTTTTGCCTCAGGTTTGATTGCATTTTCTTCTTCTTACCATACCTTTTACCTCCTCATGTCCCACTGTAATCCTGGATATCAATAAAGGTTCATCTTAATCTCTTAATATATTGTTGTCGTGCTGCATGTGTTTGACCTGAAGTGAAGTTCTTGTTTTGGTTTTAGCCGTGATGTGTGCCATGTTGTTAAAGCACTTTGAGCTGCACCTGGTGTAGGGAAAGAGCTTTACAAATATTATTATTATTATTGTAAGGGAATATTTCTGTCTTACTCCTAAGTGTCAAAGAATAATTCTCCCTTACTCCTAAGTAGGGTTGCCAGAAACTGACCATGATCAAAATCGATTATTCGGCAGCCCTGGCGAATAATAATCGATTATTCGACGACCCCCCCTCGAATAATCGAATAATCACTGGCATCCCTACTCCTAAGATATTTAACCGTATTGCCTGTTGACATTTACGACCAAACCCTGGCTCTGTTATCTCTTTTAAGGAATGTGAGGCTCCAGCTATCTTGATAAACCAGTTCAACTCTCGGTCACAAAATGGTTTACGGCTGTGAGAACGCTGGCTTTCTAAAGCTCCACAGATGTTTACGCCTCCCCCAATATGCTCATTAACTCTCTGTAAACTAGTTAAAAGGTCTATCGAGAGAGAGGCTGGGCAGAATTGACATGACAACCCACCCGTGCAGTCAGAACCTTTTACTGCTGTGACTTGTGATATGAATTCTCCGGCCGTTTGACTTGTAATAAACTACCAGTGTTTGACATCAAAGCTCCAACTCTCCTCGTGTGTCTCTGAGTCCTGACTCTCCATTGCTGCAGAAGTTTCCCTTACAATTATTAATATAACTCTGCATTACAGTGTGGTCACATGACTCACCGCTGTACTCCTCAGTGAGGTCACTATCCATCGGCGTGTCAGCAGATCTCACTCGATGCCTGGGGTACGGTGGCCCCGAGGTGCCAAAAATCACCAGAGAGATCTCCTTTAGCCTCCCTGTGAAACCTAAAGAGAAGAGAGGAAGATGAGAGGAAGATGAGAGGAAGATGAGAGGAAGAAGAGAGGAAGATGAGAGGAAGATGAGAGGAAGATGAGAGGAAGATGAGAGGAAGATGAGAGGAAGATGAGAGGAAGAAGAGAGGAAGATGAGAGGAAGATGAGAGGAAGATGAGAGGAAGATGAGAGGAAGATGAGAGGAAGATGGGGGGCATGTAAATAGTAGCATGAACCTTAAAGACCTTAAAGGAGTAGAAATACTCACTGTATTTTAGCTGATGCGCTTTAAAGGTCATCTATTATGAAAAATCCTCTTCTTCATGTCTCTTCTACATCAACATGTGTCCCCTCTTCTTCATGTCTCTTCTACATCAACATGTGTCCCCTCTTCTCCATGTCTCTTCTACATCAACATGTGTCCCCTCTTCTTCATGTCTCTTCTACATCAACATGTGTCCCCTCTTCTCCATGTCTCTTCTACATCAACATGTGTCCCCTCTTCTTCATGTCTCTTCTACATCAACATGTGTCCCCTCTTCTTCATGTCTCTTCTACATCAACATGTGTCCCCTCTTCTTCATGTCTCTTCTACATCAGCATGTGTCCCCTCTTCTTCATGTCTCTTCGACATCAACACGTGTCCCCTCTTCTTCATGTCTCTTCTACATCAACATGTGTCCCCTCTTCTTCATGTCTCTTCTACATCAACATGTGTCCCCACTTCTTCATGTCTCTTCTACATCAACATGTGTCCCCTCTTCTTCATGTCTCTTCTACATCAACATGTGTCCCCTCTTCCTCATGTCTCTTCTACATCAACATGTGTCCCCTCTTCTTCATGTCTCTTCTACATCAACATGTGTCCCCTCTTCTTCATGTCTCTTCCACATCAACATGTGTCCCCTCTTCTTCATGTCTCTTCTACATCAACATGTGTCCCCTCTTCTTCATGTCTCTTCTACATCAACATGTGTCCCCTCTTCTTCATGTCTCTTCTACATCAACATGTGTCCCCTCTTCTTCATGTCTCTTCTACATCAGCATGTGTCCCCTCTTCTTCATGTCTCTTCTACATCAACATGTGTCCCCTCTTCTTCATGTCTCTTCTACATCAACATGTGTCCCCTCTTCTTCATGTCTCTTCTTCATCAACATGTGTCCCCTCTTCTTCATGTCTCTTCTACATCAACATGTGTCCCCTCTTCTTCATGTCTCTTCTACATCAGCATGTGTCCCCTCTTCTTCATGTCTCTTCTACATCAATATGTGTCCCCTCTTCTTCATGTCTCTTCTACATCAACATGTGTCCCCTCTTCTTCATGTCTCTTCTACATCAACATGTGTCCCCTCTTCTCCATGTCTCTTCTACATCAACATGTGTCCCCTCTTCTTCATGTCTCTTCTACATCAACATGTGTCCCCTCTTCTTCATGTCTCTTCTACATCAACATGTGTCCCCTCTTCTTCATGTCTCTTCTACATCAACATGTGTCCCCTCTTCTTCATGTCTCTTCTACATCAACATGTGTCCCCTCTTCTACATCAACATGTGTCCCCTCTTCTCCATATCTCTTCTACATCAACATGTGTCCCCTCTTCTTCATGTCTCTTCTACATCAACATGTGTCCCCTCTTCTTCATGTCTCTTCTACATCAACATGTGTCCCCTCTTCTTCATGTCTCTTCTACATCAACATGTGTCCCCTCTTCTTCATGTCTCTTCTACATCAACATGTGTCCCCTCTTCTTCATGTCTCTTCTACATCAACATGTGTCCCCTCTTCTTCATGTCTCTTCTACATCAACATGTGTCCCCTCTGTGGAAAGACACTCTGAAAGTTTCAGGAACAAAGATTCTCTCTCTTTTTGATCCATTTCTATAAAAACCTGTCTGAAAATGAGCTGCTCAGATTTTGGCCACTTTATGATGTCATAACGATGTGTTGTCTTGTGTAACCATTAGCCAATCAGCAACCAAGGTAACCCCCCCCCCCCCCCCCCACCTTATCACCTGAATCTCCTCCTAGAGCACCATTGAGTTCTTTGTAACCAAATGTCTCTCAGAGGGGCGTGGGGAGGGGCTCCTTATTTTCATCTAAAGTAACAGACAGAGAATCAGCACTTTGGAAACAGGGCTGAAACAGAGGGGATTATGGGTAATGCTGCAATGATCTGTTTGGTGTTTCAGCCAATCAGAGACATGCTCTGTAAATATCTGAGACCTGTGATATATTGATGAAGAACAGTATGATAGGGGACCTTTAATGTGTGTAATCATCATTATTGTGTGATGTTACAGACCTGGTGTCTCCCTCCTCTCAGAGGACGAGTCTCTGATCTTCAGAGTCCACCCCCCCGCTGCCGGCTCCCCCCAGCTGTGAGTCGTCATCAGTTCCCACGCCGGAAACCCCTCGGTGGAGTCGTCAAAGGGCCTGAACACAAACGTTACATAATCAGGAAAAATACTACTACTAACACTACTACTGCTGCTGATGATGGTACTATTACCATACTACTGTATTTCTACTGATTCAAATACTAAAAGTACTGCTTATTCGAATACAACTACTACGATTGCTGATGATAGTACTGTTACTACTGTACTCATACCGATTCAAATACTAAAAGTACTGCTTATTCAAATACTAAAAGTACTGCTTATTCAAATACTAAAAGTACTACTTATTTGACTACAACTACTGCTGCTGCTGATACTACTATTATTACTACTGTATTTCTACTGCTTGTGAAAATACTAAAAGTACTGCTTATTCAAATACTAAAAGTACTACTTATTTGACTACAACTACTGCTGCTGCTGATACTACTATTATTACTACTGTATTTCTACTGCTTGTGAAAATACTAAAAGTACTGCTTATTCGAATACAACTACTACGACCGCTGATGATAGTACTGTTACTACTGTACTCATACCGATTCAAATACTAAAAGTACTGCTTATTCGACTACAAATACTATTCGTGCTGGTGTTGATACTATAACTACTGTATTACTACTGCCTTTTCAAATACTAAAAGTACTGCTTATTTGACTACAACTGCTGCTGATGATAATACTATCACTACTGTATGTCTACTGCTTATTCAAATACTAAAAGTACTGCTTATTCAAATACTAAAAATACTACTTATTTGACTACAACTACTGCTGCTGCTGATACTACTATTATTACTACTGTATTTCTACTGCTTGTGAAAATACTAAAAGTACTGCTTATTCGAATACAACTACTACGACCGCTGATGATAGTACTGTTACTACTGTACTCATACCGATTAAAATACTAAAAGTACTGCTTATTCGACTACAAATACTATTAGTGCTGGTGTTGACACTATAACTACCTGTATTACTACTGCCTTTTCAAATACTAAAAGTACTGCTTATTTGACTACAACTACTATGATTGCTGATGATAGTGCTGTTACTACTGTACTTCACCGATTAAAATACTAAAAGTACTGCTTATTCGACTACAAGTACTATTAGTTAGTGCTGGTGTTGATACTATAACTACTGTATTACTACTGCCTTTTCAAATACTAAAAGTATTGCCTTTTCAAATACTAAAAGTACTGCTTATTCAAATACTAAAAATACTACTTATTTGACTACAACTACTGCTGCTGCTGATACTACTATTATTACTACTGTATTTCTACTGCTTGTGAAAATACTAAAAGTACTGCTTATTCGAATACAACTACTACGACCGCTGATGATAGTACTGTTACTACTGTACTCATACCGATTCAAATACTAAAAGTACTGCTTATTCGACTACAAATACTATTAGTGCAGGTGTTGATACTATAACTACCTGTATTACTACTGCCTTTTCAAATACTAAAAGTACTGCTTATTTGACTACAACTGCTGCTGCTGATAATACTATCACTACTGTATGTCTACTGCTTATTAAAATACTAAAAGTACTGCTTATTTGAATACAACTACTACGACTGCTGATGATAATACTATCACTACTACTGCTGCTAATTCTAATAGTACCATTACTACTGTATTTCTACTGCTTATTCAATTACAATTACTACGACAGAACTTTGTCACAGCCGGTTGTTTTGCTGCAATGCAAACGGGGGATGCTAATACTAATACTACTACCAAATATTTGCATATAGGACTGTGCACATAGTGAGCATGATACAGAACATACAGTACATGTAGCATAACCTAGCATTGTATCATTCCTGCCTACATATAATTATTGTTTTTAACGCTCTTAAATGCTTACTTTTTCTTGGTTTAGCTGTGCTTTAACACCAACTTAATTACTGTGCACACCACCACCACTATTTGAACAAAGTCATTAAGACTCAGTTTGTCTCGTTGCTTTTCGTTGTGTTTTTGGCATTACAGTTGGCAAGCTGCAAACTGCATGTAGTTGATATTTGCCAACAATTAAAAACTGCCAGATTCCCGCTCTGCTACCAGTTTACTGAACCATATGAGCACAACTCGGGAGTGTTTGCCAACATCACAATGACAAATTAAACACTGTGGAGAATTGTGCTTAAAACTAAAGTGTTAATTGATGCTTATACATTACTGTTTAACAGAAACCATGAGCAGCTTTACGGGGAGGATGTGTGTTGGAGCTACCTGTTGAAGCCATTTTTCATTTCTATCTTATTGTTTTGATTGATGCCGACTATCAATGGATTATGATGGTGACGTCACATAGGCCTGGTTTTGGCCCCTTAATAGACGACAGGTGCTCACGATGAGTGGAAGGCAAACAATTTATGAACCGCACGATAGAGCCCGCGTGGTGAATTCTGGACCCAATGTACCCAAGATATGCCGTATGGCTTCCAATCTTTTGTCCAAGAGTTTACACTTTTGTTTAGTATTTTTAAAGGTCCCCTATCATACTGTTTTTCATCAATATATCACAGGTCTCGATATATACAGAGCCTGTCTCTGATTGGCTGAAACACCAAACAGATCATTGCAGCATTACCCATAATCCCCTCTGTTTCAGCCCTGTTTCCAAAGTGCTGATTCTCTGTCTGTTACTTCAGATGAAAATAAGGAGCCCCTCCCCACGCCCCTCTGAGAGACATTTGGTTACAAAGAACTCAATGGTGCTCTAGAGGAGATTCAGGTGATAAGGGGGGGGGGGGGGGTTACCTTGGTTGCTGATTGGCTAATGGTTAAACAAGACAAAACATCGTTATGACATCATAAAGTGGCTAAAATCTGATCAGCTCATTTTCAGACAGGTTTTTATAGAAATGGATCAAAAAGAGAGAGAATCTTTGTTCCTGAAACTTTCAGAGTCTCTTTCCACAGAGGGGACACATGTTGATGTAGAAGAGACATGAAGAAGAGGGGACACATGTTGATGTAGAAGAGACATGAAGAAGAGGGGACACATGTTGATGTAGAAGAGACATGAAGAAGAGGGGACACATGTTGATGTAGAAGAGACATGAAGAAGAGGGGACACATGTTGATGTAGAAGAGACACGAAGAAGAGGGGACACATGTTGATGTAGAAGAGACATGAAGAAGAGGGGACACATGTTGATGTAGAAGAGACATGAAGAAGAGGGGACACATGTTGATGTAGAAGAGACATGAAGAAGAGGGGACACATGTTGATGTAGAAGAGGGGACACATGTTGATGAAGAAGAGACATGAACAAGAGGGGACACATGTTGATGTAGAAGAGACATGAAGAAGAGGGGACACATGTTGATGTAGAAGAGACATGAAGAAGAGGGGACACATGTTGATGTAGAAGAGACATGAAGAAGAGGGGACACATGTTGATGTAGAAGAGACATGAAGAAGAGGGGACACATGTTGATGTAGAAGAGACATGAAGAAGAGGGGACACATGTTGATGTAGAAGAGACATGAAGAAGAGGTGACACATGTTGATGTAGAAGAGACATGAAGAAGAGGGGACACATGTTGATGTAGAAGAGACATGAAGAAGAGAGGACACATGCTGATGTAGAGGAGACATGAGGAAGAGGGGACACATGTTGATGTAGAAGAGACATGAAGAAGAGGGGACACATGTTGATGTAGAAGAGACATGGAGAAGAGGGGACACATGTTGATGTAGAAGAGACATGGAGAAGAGGGGACACATGTTGATGTAGAAGAGACATGGAGAAGAGGGGACACATGTTGACGTAGAAGAGACATGAAGAAGAGGGGACACATGTTGATGTAGAAGAGACATGAAGAAGAGGGGACACATGCTGATGTAGAGGAGACATGAGGAAGAGGGGACACATGTTGATGTAGAAGAGACATGAAGAAGAGGGGACACATGTTGATGTAGAAGAGACATGGAGAAGAGGGGACACATGTTGATGTAGAAGAGACATGGAGAAGAGGGGACACATGTTGATGTAGAAGAGACATGAAGAAGAGGGGACACATGTTGATGTAGAAGAGACATGAAGAAGAGGGGACACATGTTGACGTAGAAGAGACATGGAGAAGAGGATGTTGCACAATAGGGGACCTTTAATGTGGACCGCTCGTAACACTACCTGTTATTGAGCAGCTTGGACTCGGTGCCTGATGGAGATGTGAGCGTGATGGAGAGGTCTCCGCGGCGCCGATGATCGACGGAGAGCCGGACGACCACATGCTCCACGAACACAACTCGAGCAGAGCAGCCGTTGCTCTGAAACACCGCCGTCAGCACCGAGCCCGGGAATATAGCTCTGTGGTGTCAGGAGCACGGGGAAAAGACACATTGTGAGATGCAGTTCAGAACGTTGGCTGGCAGAGAGCTCTCTGTTCCATAGCTTCTCTTGGACTTACAATCACACTGTACATTTTACTCTTCAGTTCAATATTTAATAATCCATCTCTCACATACTTAAGTATATATAATAACTTGCTTTACATCTTGTTAATTTGTAAATTCAACATGTATATTTTAATTTTGATTGTACAATGCCATGTCTTTTTAAGCTGCTGCAACGCAAACATTTCCCAAATTGGGATCAATAAAGTATTTCTTATGTTATCCTACTCATGTATTGTATTGTAGTTTAGTCATTGTACTTTACCTGAGTATTTAGAATAGATTAGATTTACTTAATTGATCCCAAATCAGGAAATAGTTTTGACACAGAAGCATTTTAACAAAGCATTGCCCAACAGTTACAAATATAATAAAATAAATCAAATATAAATACATATCTAAACAGTAGAAAGATCACGCGACATGCAATCTAAAATGGAAATAGACCAATCTACTACTAAAAAACTAAACAAAAATGCTCTGAATGGTTAGCTGGCCAGCTCTGTTGTGATTGGTCAACCGCTTATGGCGCATTTCCACTGCAGCGGGTAGCCCCGTTTAAGCGTCCTTAATCGTCCTCAAGCGGCCAGGCCAGTTTTTGGTGGCCTTTCCATATAGCGTAGCGCCGGCTAGCGGGTACTTTTTCCGGCCCCATAACATCGTGGTTCTATCAGGCCAGGGCTGAACTAGTGACGTCAACACTCTCGACTGCTGATTGGTCGGAGAGAATCGTCACAAGATCAAGCGCGAGATCATCCCTAGCGTCGCATATATATCTAGAAGCAAGCTTGCAGCATTTTTGTAAACGAAGGAGCTACAAAAATGGCAACGTCGAAGAAAAGCACACCGTGGTCGACCGAGGAGGTGACGACGTTCCTAAATCTCATTGGGGATGATCAAATCCAGCGGGAGCTCGACGGAAGCCCCGCCTACACTGCGTTGCTACCCCAGGTCCTACACTGTAATGGAAATGCACCACGGCCTCGGACGGCCAGCGAGGCAGCCCGAGGCCTGAGCGAGGACGCTTAGGGGCGCTTAAACGGGGCTACCCCGCTGCAGTGGAAATGTGCCATTAGAGACACGTACAGTGTGTTGGAGCGCTAGATGTCCGAGTGTTACATAGTGATGTCACCATGTTCCGGAAGTAAAATATATCTGTATATTTAAATGAAGATCACCATCCAGCTGCAATATGTTTATTATTGAGATGAGTTTTCTTTTGGCAAGGATTCCAATAATATACCAGAGAGTTTCAGGGGAGAAAAAAATAACGAAAACAGTGAAATCTAGCAAGTTAAAGGTGTGGTAGGTAAGAATGGAGAAACCGGCTCGAGTGCGCGAGAATTTGAAAATACACAGCCGGAGAAAATCTGCCACTTCCTCACAGAGCCCCTCCTCCAACACACACGAACGCGCACATGACCAATGAGGGCACGAGATAAGTTTGTGCACAGATGGAAGGCTGACAGGCAGGTAGGCCATCCAGTTGATTGGTCGTGCTTTTTACAGCGCCACGGCTTCTACAGATGACCTTTTTTTATGGATTTTTTGTCAAAGCACTTCAGATATTCATTGCTATCGGGATGTTAAGAGCATTCCATGGAATATAACAACAAGTGTATCTCGAGTCGGTTTCTCAAAGTTACCTACCCCACCTTTAACTTCAGCCGACTCTATGCGAGCGGCAACATGGATCGATGTTTGGTGAAGTTACCTAAAGTGAGAGAGGAGACAGCGGCTGGCAGAAAACGGAGAAAGTATGACCGCGATTATTTGAAGCTAGGATTTTCATGGACCGGTCCTGGCAGGGGCGGACGGGCCATCTGTGTGTTCTGGAGAATCACAGAACGGCCGGTCGTCAGCGGGCCGTTGAAGGCCGGCACCGCCCTTTATTTTAATTGTAATAATACTGACTTTGATGAAAAGCGAGTACCGGTCAAGGCTGCAGCCAGAAGATGATCTGCGTTTATCCCCGCATCATCCGCCTGTGCGCATCAACGACGCAGACTCATTGCTCCCACTAAAGTAGGGCTGAGTGTAATGAGGAGGCAAAGTTGACGTTCAGTGTGTTGCCGGGAGCATATAAGGATTTATCCATCATGTTGAAAATGTTTTTAAAAAATGTTTAAAACATAAAGATAAAAATGTTTTAAAAAGTTATTGTTTAATGTTTTAAGGAGGTGACGCTACTCAGCCAATCAGATCGGTGCTGTCAGTGAGTCAGCACGATAGATTCAAACACAGACGAGACAAGCAGAGAGAAACACTCGGAGTCATTTCAAATGGCGTGCTCAAAAAAGAGAAAGGTTACTGGACCTCTTGGAAATACAATTGAATACCCCTGCATTATAGCAACAACAACAACAACAATAATAATAGCAATAATAATTGGGAGGGGGGGGGGGCACGGCTGTGTTCTCTGAGGGGAGGCTCACCTTCCTGCACTTTGAAAACCCCACACTGGTAACAGAGCATTCTTACAAGTAAGTATTGACAGATCTGAGTTCCTTCTCCGCCGCTGCACAGAGTGGGTGGCAGAGAGCAGAGAAACAAGAAAGGAAAGTAACAAGGAAGAGAAGCGTTAAAATAAGAGTGTGTGTGAGAATCAATGCGAGAGGAATCCATGTGTGAAGCGAGACAGGAATAGATGAAGTGTGATGAAAGAGGCGGGATGAAGGGGAGCCCTGACGTCGCGCGGAGCGACGGTTCGATACCTGCTGATCTGAGGGTACTCCTGAACGCAGCGCCGCTGAGCCGGAACCCGTCTCCAACGCTGAGCCTCCAGAACCATGGCCTCGGCATCCAGCAGGCCGAAACCATACAGGTGGCTCACTGACACACACAGACACACACACACACACACACACACACACACACAGAGAGAGAGAGAGACAGAGAGACACAGAGAGAGAGAGAGAGAGACACACAAACACACACACAGAGAGAGAGAGACACACAGACACACACACAGAGAGAGAGACACACACACACACACACAGAGAGAGAGAGACACAGACACACACACACACACACAGAGAGAGAGAGAGAGACACAGAGAGAGAGAGACACAGACACACACAGAGAGAGAGAGAGAGAGAGACATACACACACACACAGAGAGAGAGAGACACACACACACACACACACACACACACACACACACACACACACACACACACACACACACACACACACACACACACACACACACACACACAGAGAGACACACACACACACACACACAGAGAGAGAGACACAGACACACACACACACACACACACACACACACACACACACACACAGAGAGAGAGACACACACACTCACACAGAGAGAGAGACACAAACACACAGAGAGAGACACACACACACACACACACACACACACACACAGAGAGAGAGACACACACACACACACACACACAGAGAGAGAGACACACACACACACACACAGAGAGAGAGACACACACACACACACACACACACACACACAGAGAGAGAGACACACACACTCACACAGAGAGAGACACAAACACACAGAGAGAGACACACACACACACACACACACACACACACACACACACACACACACACACACACAGAGAGAGAGAGAGAGAGAGAGAGAGAGAGAGACACACACACACACACACACACACACACACACACACACAGAGACACACACACACACACACAGAGAGAGACACACACACACACACACACACATTAACTGGGGCATCAAAGCTTCTCTGACGCAGCCTGAGACTCTGTAGGCGTTTTATTACTCAGTCTCTCATTAGCAGTGATGCAGATACTCAAGTGCTTTAGTGCACACTTGAGGTACTTTAAGTGAGTTTATAATAATAATAATAATAATAATAATAATAATAATAATAATATACAAAATTAAATAAATAACTACAGAAAATAATAATAATATTTATAAAAAATAACAATAAAACGAATAATTAATAATAATATAAAAGATAATAATATTAAAGAAACAATTAAAATTATTATTATTAAAAAAATAAAAAATCACACCATGATTATTTTAATGTATTTATCGTAAATCATGTCGTTATTAATTCGAATGTGAAACAATTTATTTTGCAATTGGATCAGATTAAGCAGAGTTGAGACGAGTACCTCTGAATCCGGCTCCGTTCACGCTCCAGTCCGGATCAGGAAGACGATGGGATTTTGATGTTCGGACAATAATGTGTTGAACATCCCTCCAGGTCAGAAGAGGGCTGAGGAGGGGTCAACCAGAGAGGCAAACACTTCATACAACCGTGTGTGTGTGTGTGTGTGTGTGTGTGTGTGTGTGTGTGTGTGTGTGTGTGTGTGTGTGTGTGTGTGTGACTGTGTGTATGTGACTGTGTGTGTGTGTGACTATGTGTGTGTGTGACTGTGTGTGTGACTGTGTGTGTGTGTGACTGTGTGACTATGTGTGTGTGTGACTGTGTGTGTGTGTGTGTGTGTGACTGTGTGTGTGTGTGTGTGTGTGTGTGTGTGTGTGTGTGTGTGTGTGTGTGTGTGTGTGTGTGTGTGTGTGTGTGTGTGTGTGTGTGTGTGTGTGTGTGTGTGTGTGTGTGTGTGAGTCATTAAAGGGGGGGTAGGTAAGTTTGAGAAACCGGCTCGAGATACACTTTTTGTTATATTCCATGGAATGCTCTTAACATCCCGATAGCAATGCATATCTGAAGTGCTTTGACAAAAAATCCATAAAAAAAATTCATCTGTGGAAGCCGTGGTGCTGTAAAAAGTACGACCAATCCGTTTAGCCGGGCCGGCTAAACGGATTGGATTGCCGCCCTGTCTGTCAGCCTTCCATCTCGTGCACGCACAAATGTATCTCGTGCCCTCATTGGGCGTGCCGTCATTGGGCGTGCATTGCAGCAGTACTTCAATGACTCGCCAGCAACAGGCGGCCACTTTCACCATGGCAGAGTTAGGTTCAACATCGTCTACTGGTGGCAAAGGAAATAATGTAACGGAGCAAATTAGGAACAAAAACAAAGTGGAAACTAGGAGAATTCAAACCAGAGTCAATATCGGAGTTGCTTTTCAACGATGGCGACAACTGATGCAACACACCTATGGAGGTTATTCCCTATCTTTATTCAAGAGCGTGGTATTTAAATTTGAGAGCATACTTTATGTATTCATTTCCCTCAAACCCTGTCCTCGCACTCAAATAGTGCCTGCTTGCACTTTGCTCTGCTTCTGCTCAAACTGTACGCTTGCACTCAGATATATTGCTGCTTACGGATTTGTTCTGCTCTCAGATTTATTCTCTGCGCGCTCGAAACCTTTGTGCAACAATCCTGTCAAAATCCCTCAACCAATAGGAGGCCAGGTGTCCTTGCGGGTGCGTTCGTTTTACTTATTACAGCGTCCCGTAAGGGCGGTTACTCTTTGGTTTGTCTTTGGTGCGATGACAGGGTTTGAGTGAAGGAAATCAATAAAGTATGCTCTCAAATGTAAATACCACGCTCTTGAATAAAGATAGGGAATAACCCCCATACACACCGAGTTGAAATCTGACGCCGTGGTCGCTCTTTTTCTCTTGGACAGGTAATTATCTGTTTTGTATGGTTTACAATTCCCCTGAACTATATAGCCAACCTAAGTCATGTGCGCGTTCATGTGTGTTGGAGGAGGTGCTCTGTAAGGAAGTCTGAAGGAAGGGGCGGATTCTTTTCGGCTGTGTACTTTCAAATTTTAGTGCACTCGAGCCGGTTTCTGAAACTTACCTACCCCCCCTTTAAGAAGCATGCATAAAATATTAAAGATAACATTTGAAATTACACCAATTTACAAGTTACTGGAATTTCTCACACATTTTTGGTTAAATTATAGCTTTTTCTTATTCCAGGAATAATGAAATTCTTCCTAGAGGTGCTAGGAAGGTGTGTGTGTGTGTGTGTGTGTGTGTGTGTGTGTGTGTGTGTGTGTGTGTGTGTGTGTGTGTGTGTGTGTGTGTGTGTGTGTGTGTGTGTGTGTACTTGGCCTGCAGTGAGTGTGTGTGTGTGTGTGTGTGTGTGTGTGTGTGTGTGTGTGTGTGTGTGTGTGTGTGTGTGTGTGTGTGTGTGTACTTGGCCTGCAGAGTGAGAGCGATGACCCCTGCTCCCACAGAGGAGGACAGCGAGGAGTCAGCTGTCGTCCGGCTGCAGCTCTTCTGAGGACCGAGCGTTACCTGTAAAACACACCAGAGCCTTTTAGCTTTTTCATATGTAACTGTATTCCTGTATAACCTGCAGCTACACATACATTAGCTTCTTTATTCAAGGACCCTAAGGAGGCCCTATTCAGCTTTTGGGGGTTTCCCCGTCTTTCCTTCTTCCTTTAGTCACAGGTGCACATGAGATCAATCATTGACAAGACAGGCCAAAGCAAACTTTTTCATCCATATAATTGAAGGTGCGTAAAAACGTTTGGCAAATCCTAAATAAACTATTAGGTAAACATAAGAAACAGGAAAATAATGCTCTAGGATTACAAATCAATGATGCCCTGATAAAAGACCCTGCAGTGTTGGCCAGCTCTATTGATAAATAGTAGGGATGTAACGAGACCAAAAACTCACGGTACGATAATATCGCGATAAAAATTCCACGGTACGATATGTATCGCGATATTGAAAAATAAAGAAAAAAAATGTGAATTTCTTTTTTTTTTTTACTTGAATTTTTTTTCTTTATTAAATAATAAATCTGATTTGAACAGCATTTTAGTAGATAGTAGTATTTTAAAGTGTCAACAATATAATAATCAGACCCTGCAATAGAATAAATCAAGTTTCACTTTAGTTTTTTAAGTAACTCAACTCTAACTCTCTCACTCAGCGTCACCAAGGTTATCTGTCAGGAATATGAGCATGTCCACATTTCCAGGTAGAAGCTGGGATGTTTGGGCGTTTGCAAAATCCCCTGCTGTGGAAACAACTCTCTTGCTTGGTACTGATGTTGCTGGGACAGAGAGATATGCTTTGGCCATGGGTGACAGCAGTGGGTCAAACTGTGCATTGTCTCTCCACCACTTCAACAACATTACAGTGTTTGCCAAGAAGGTGAGACTTATTGACAGAGATATAAATATACTGTTGGTACTTGTCAATGTCTCTAGGTGTGTACATGTCGCCCTGTAAATACCATGTCCTTTTGTGTTATCTGTTGTTTTCTGTTCATGTTGTAACCTACTTGCTGCCATGTTGGACAGGTCTCCCTTGAAAAAGAGATCGATGATCTCAATGGGACCATCTGGTTGAATAAAGGTTTAAAAAAAAAAAATTATAAAAAAAAAAATGGCGGTAGATTTTGTCAGTCTCACGACGGTATTGAGACATTTATTTACCACGATATTCGATATATCGTTACATCCCTAATAAATAGTGCTCTGGACATCACAAAGCTCTTCCCGCCATCTGAGGTCTTGAGGTAAAAAATATAATCTTAGGGTTAAAAGGTTCCAAGGCAGGGATGATTTAGACACCAACTTTATAAAGACAAATATTGACGGTCTAATAAAACCAATTAGTCTGCTAGTAAATCAATCTATCAGCACGAGGGAAGTTCCAGCGTCCTGGAAGGTTGCCACGGTGACACCGACCTTTAAATCTGGGGATAAGGCAATGATGTCCAATTACAGACCAGTCAGCATCCTCCCCTGTGTCTCTGAGGTAGCTGAGAAATGGGTGTGAAAAACAAACTAAAGAGCAGATGGCGTTCTCATGAACTAAGAACGCCAAAGTAATTGGTGTGAAAGCGCCTGTTGCGTATTCATCTCAATAAAAATGTGATGACAAAAAAATAATCATTGAGACAAAACCAACAGTTGTTTATTAAACATGTATGTAGGAGCCAAAACGTTGATTTATTAATTTGATTATTTAATGTATGTAATGGAGTATAATTGATTGGTGTAATTTGATCGGGATCCGCAGCCACGGTGGGGCGGAGCGGCTGATTGGTGCTGCGATTGCCTCAGCTGGTTAAAAGAGTCCTGCTGATTAGTCTCTGGGTTCTAGTTTGGTTGTGAAGCGACACGGTTTTTTGAGCGCTGCATTGCAGAGAAGATAAGATTTGTTTATTTAAACGACGAAAACTGTTTCAACATCGTCTGGTAAGATACCTTCATTTGTGTGTTTTAAAGAAGAGAACGACCAGGGTTGAAATGGAAACGATAACATGGAAATAAATGTACCAAAAACAAACAATATATCTCTGAGTGATGTGTGAGCGCGTCGGCCAGGCGCTAAAACCAAAGAACAGAAAAGAGCTTAAGAAAGGTGGAAAGAAGGCTCTTTTAATGCAATTAGGGTTAAAACCATCATAAATGACATTATACATACAAGGATTGACTGGAACCATAAAGGTGTGTAATGTAGTTAAAGTCTGCACAGGACACGAGTAATTTATATGTAATTTCTCAGTATTTAAAAGTGTTTAATTAATCCACTAAATCCATGATCCTGATCGATTGCTTTTGTCTTCACCCACTTATCTGAGGATCTACAGTATTATCCTTATCTCCCAAACTCCCCATTCATCAGGGTGTAACAGGTGCAGATCTGTGTTATTGATACAGTACACATTTCATTCTTTTCTCTGGTGGTTGCCATGTGAAATACTAAAGATTACTGCCAACAAATTATGCAAAAATAAGAAGAATTAAACGTAGGAGTAGGCCGTTAGAAATTCCATAGCAGGATATCTCCTAAGCAGCTTGTGGTTCGGCCGTTTAGTTTCTGCTCGCTCTCTTTCTGCAGACCTCCTGAGTCTGTGGCTCTCAGGATGTTTACGAAGGTTCCTGCTGTATAAGTATTATAATTACACGACTGCTGCTGAGGTGCTTCACAGAACTCCTCTTATGGCTTGTAGTGCAAAACTACTCAGCGTCTGTTTAAGTGAATGGGAACATGCCAGATTGTGCATGAGAGTAAAGACCCTATAACCCTGTAAAGCAGGGTCTCAATAGCTAATTCTTATGTATTGTGTCTTTTGATTTTAAAAGTCACGATCCTACCAAAACAGAAAGTTAATAGAAGTTTTGCCTGAGGTGTATTTGCTTGATTGACAGGTGTCTCAGACTATAACACTCGAATAAACTTGTATATATGTAAACGTGTATTGTGTATACAGGTAAACACATGTGTATTTTGTGATTTTAAGCAGCTGGATTGTTTAATGCGACAACAAACAATCCTTAAAATTCAACAAAACTTCGAAATATTTTAATAACAAATGATTTTGAAGTGATTTGTTGTCTTTCTAAATATGTCAGAAATTATTCCTCGGCCTCTGGGAGTATGTGATGCTATGATAATCCATCCATCCATCTTCTCCCGCTTATCTGTGGTCGGGTCTCGGGGTAGCAGTTCCAGCAGAGAGCCCCAAACGTTCCTTTCCCCTCATCAACCAGCTCTGACTGGGGGATCCCAAGGCGCTCCCAGGCCAGCGAAGAGATATAATCCCTCCACCTGGTCCTAGGTCTACCCCTCGGTCTCTTCCCAGCTGGACGTGCCTGGAACACCTCGCTAGGGAGGCGCCCAGGTGGCATCCTTACTAGGTGCCCGAACCACCTCAACTGAACTTCTCACCTTATCCCTGAGGGAGACGCCAGCCACCCTGCGGAGAAAACACATCTCGGCCGCTTGTATCTGCTCAGGGCTTGTCAAGCTCCGGACCGAACTGCAAATCAATCCGGACCGAACCCTGTGTCCCATTATAAAAAAATAATTTTATTAATTATAAAAAAAATAAAAAAATAATCTGATTCGGGTGTAAATTAAAGTGGACCTATTATGCTATATTGGAAAAAATATATTGTAGGGCCAGACCTATACAAATATAGGTCTGTGAAGTTTTTTGCTTAAAATACCAAACAGTTCACCCATTGTAGCCACGCCTCATACTGCTCATACCCCTCTGTTGCAGCCCTGTTAGAGAAACGCGGATTTTGGGTCCTTAGCTTGAAAAAAAAAAAAGAGGAGGCGGAGCTAATGCCTGATCAGAATTCTACCGGAGATAAAGTTAAATTCTGTTGTGATAAAACGCCATCCTGTTCTAAACCACGTCAAAGATTATTTCTGAAACAGTATGGAGCTCAAATGTTTTTTTCTCTTGCGGGTTTATCACAAGGTGAGTTCCTTTTTTGATTTCCTGCTTTTTAAAAACACATGTGCTCTCCAGTACAGGTTAGTGTGGAGGAAACTTCTGTGTAGCAATGCTTTGGGAGTCACCGACTCAGAAAGGAGACACGGGATGAGCAGGAGTTCTGATGTCAAACACTGAGATTTAATACAAGCATCGGCCGGAGAAATTCACATCACAAGTCACACAGTCAAAGATTCTGACTGCACGGGTGGATTGCCATGTCAAATCTGAATCAGCCTATCTCTCGACTAGACCTTTAACCAGTTTACAGAGAGTCAACCCACATATTCGGGGAAGGTGTCTGTGAACACCTGGAGGCACTGAATCACTTTATCTGACTCTATGGCTCTTGTGACCGAGAGTTGACCGGTCATAAAACTATTAATGTCAACAATAGCAGAAACTTCCCACTCCTTAAGACAGATAACAGACTTAGGGTTGGTCGTAAAACGTCAACAGGCCGAAAGGTCAAATATCTTAAGTAAAGGTAAAATTATTCCCTAACAGTTAGCTCTGAGTGTTAGCGAGGCTTGCTAATGTAAACAAAGACGAGATTACGTCCAAAAACACGTTCAAAACACGTCAGGCATTGTTTCCGATAGCAATTTTCTGTGGGTCCGCTGCCGATTTGACGTCAGATCGGCAGCAAATCTGTATCAGCTCGTTGTACCCCTGTTTTTAAAAGATTTGGGTACGGAGGAAAAGAGAGAATGGTTTTATTTTCTGACGCTGCGTGAGTTCCCTGACACACCGGGGACACATATTTATGTGTAAAAGACATCACAAAGTGCATTTTGCATGATAGGTCCCCTTTAATGTATATTGTCTTGTGTCTGATGCGTTCTGAGAATGAACGTGCATATATTTACTTGTGTGCGCGAGCGTGACACACATTTAAGTTAACCGCAAGTGTACCTTGACTTTCTAATGCTTCTAATGCCATTTTTGCTGAGGTTCAAGGCATTGGCTACAGACAAACAGTGCCATTTCTCCCACTAGTTCAAGCCATGATACTGTATGTATGTATGTATTGAATGTCTGTGTGTATACAGGGGCGCCGTTTACCGACAGGCAAGTGCTTGGACCAGAAGGGGGCCCCCAAATAAGGTAGATTAATCCAATCCAATCCAACTTTATTTATATAGCACTTTAAAACCTCCTGACCAAAGTACATGCATAGCGCGCCGAAACTGCTTCTTAATTTCAGTTTCGTGCTCCGCTCCGTGGGTGTGTGGGGGGGGGGGGGACTTTACTGGCATTGATCCGGACCATTGACCTTGTATAAAATTCACAAGTGGACCTTTAACAAAAAAGTTTGAGTACCCCTGTGCTATATGCTATGATAATCAAAATGAATATCATAAAACACTCATTATTTGGAGAAACAGGTGCATTATAATATTTAATTTACCATGTCCGTCATTTCTAAACTTTCTGAATGTTTTCACTAATGTCATGAATAAAAGTGGTAACAAATGTTAAATAAAAAATGGATATTCTTGAGAAAGAAATGCCATTTAAACCCAATTACTCGTTATGGTTATTGGAAACTAAATGATTCTTCTCATTTGTTTTAATTGTATGCTTGTCTACAAAACTCTCGCTGTTGGACAAATAATTCATTGAATTCTTCTCAGCTGTTGAACACAGTCATAAAAAACTCTTTCAGGGAAGTTTCTTGAAAATGATAATATCAAATAAATACATGTCTACGTGTCTGGAAAACCCATGATTTACCCAAAAAACTAAAGATAGCAGAGCCAACTGAATGTTTTTACAAGATGTCCTGAATGGAACTTGTTAAAAATGTTAAATAAAAAAGTTCCAACATTTCTCATGTCTGGAAAACCCACGATATTCCCCAAAAATTCTAATCATAGCAGAGCGAGTATTTCCCCACCTTCCCAGCCCAAAGTGAGGTTTGAGTTTTTATATATGCTGACGTTTCCATTGGTCCCTCTTCTTTAGAGAAGACCAGGAAATGATGGATACACGGATCGTGTTCAAATCAATAAGCATGCAATGACTCTAAAGAATAATGATCACGCCACCAAACACACATTCAGACTAAAGGAACCAGCGGTTTGGAAAATGAGAGAAGTAGAAAGTACAGGTATTTGGGTTCAACATGTAAGAATTAGAAAGTACAGGTATTTGGGTTCAACATGTAAGAAGTAGAAAGTACAGGTATTTGGGTTCAACATGTAAGAAGTAGAAAGTACAGGTATTTGTGTTCAACATGTAGGAAGTAGAAAGTACAGGTATTTGAGTTCAACAAGTAAGAAGTAGAAAGTACAGGTATTTGGGTTCAACAAGTAAGAAGTAGAAAGTACAGGTATTTGTGTTCAACATGTAAGAAGTAGAAAGTACAGGTATTTGTGTTCAACATGTAAGAAGTAGAAAGTACAGGTATTTGGGTTCAACATGTAAGAAGTAGAAAGTACAGGTATTTGGGTTCAACAAGTAAGAAGTAGAAAGTACAGGTATTTGTGTTCAACATGTAAGAAGTAGAAAGTACAGGTATTTGTGTTCAACATGTAAGAAGTAGAAAGTACAGGTATTTGGGTTCAACATGTAAGAAGTAGAAAGTACAGGTATTTGGGTTCAACATGTAAGAAGTAGAAAGTACAGGTATTTGGGTTCAACATGTAAGAAGTAGAAAGTACAGGTATTTGAGTTCAACATGTAAGAAGTAGAAAGTACAGGTATTTGTGTTCAACATGTAAGAAGTAGAAAGTACAGGTATTTGAGTTCAACATGTAAGAAGTAGAAAGTACAGGTATTTGGGTTCAACGTGTGAGAAGTAGAAAGTACAGGTATCTGTGTTCAACATGTAAGAAGTAGAAAGTACAGGTATTTGGGTTCAACATGTGAGAAGTAGAAAGTACAGGTATTTGAGTTCAACATGTAAGAAGTAGAAAGTACAGGTATTTGAGTTCAACATGTAAGAAGTAGAAAGTACAGGTATTTGTGTTCAACATGTAAGAAGTAGAAAGTACAGGTATTTGAGTTCAACATGTAAGAAGTAGAAAGTACAGGTATTTGAGTTCAACATGTAAGAAGTAGAAAGTACAGGTATCTGTGTTCAACATGTGAGAAGTAGAAAGTACAGGTATTTGGGTTCAACATGTAAGAAGTAGAAAGTACAGGTATTTGAGTTCAACATGTAAGAAGTAGAAAGTACAGGTATCTGTGTTCAACATGTGAGAAGTAGAAAGTACAGGTATTTGGGTTCAACATGTAAGTAGAAAGTACAGGTATTTGGGTTCAACATGTGAGAAGTAGAAAGTACAAGTATTTGAGTTCAACATGTAAGAAGTAGAAAGTACAGGTATCTGTGTTCAACATGTGAGAAGTAGAAAGTACAGGTATTTGGGTTCAACAAGTAAGTAGAAAGTACAGGTATTTGGGTTCAACATGTAAGAAGTAGAAAGTACAGGTATTTGTGTTCAACATGTAAGAAGTAGAAAGTACAGGTATTTGAGTTCAACATGTGAGAAGTAGAAAGTACAGGTATTTGTGTTCAACATGTAAGAAGTAGAAAGTACAGGTATTTGGGTTCAACATGTGAGAAGTAGAAAGTACTGGTATTTGTGTTCAACATGTGAGAAGTAGAAAGTACAGGTATTTGAGTTCAACATGTGAGAAGTAGAAAGTACAGGTATTTGGGTTCAACATGTGAGAAGTAGAAAGTACAGGTATTTGTGTTCAACATGTAAGAAGTAGAAAGTACAGGTATTTGAGTTCAACATGTGAGAAGTAGAAAGTACTGGTATTTGTGTTCAACATGTGAGAAGTAGAAAGTACAGGTATTTGTGTTCAACATGTAGGACGTAGAAAGTACAGGTATTTGAGTTCAACATGTAGGAAGTAGAAAGTACAGGTATTTGTGTTCAACATGTAAGAAGTAGAAAGTACAGGTATTTGAGTTCAACATGTAGGAAGTAGAAAGTACAGGTATTTGTGTTCAACATGTAAGAAGTAGAAAGTACAGGTATTTGTGTTCAACATGTAAGAAGTAGAAAGTACAGGTATTTGTGTTCAAAATGTAAGAAGTCAAAGTAAAAAGTCGTCAGAAAAATAAGTAGTGGAGTAAAGTACTGATATCAGAAAAATGTACTTACTGTAAGTAGAGTAAGTATTTGTACTCCACTCCTTCCCACCTCTGTAGCAGAGCGAGTATCCCCCCCCCCCCCCCATAGCCTCTACTCACCATCCCCTCCCCCCCGGGCTGGGCAGCAGCGAGGGTGGAGGTGCACGGCTCCAGATGCTCCAGATGTTCTGACCTGGAGCTGCTGATGGAGACGGTGTAGATGCTGCTGCTGTATCCGTCACAGGAGCAGTGATCTCCCCTCAGACCCCCGCTACCGGAGGACCAGACGAACACTGAGCCCCTCCCCCGCCGACCCTGAGAACACAGAGGGCCTTTAGTCATCATATTTACACTTTCTGATCATCAGGACAAGAGGTCAACAATATTTTCTCACACACCAAGATCAGCGTGAATAGTCTTAAATAGTCCTCTTTCTTTTAGGAAGGTTCCTTACGCAGAGAAATAACCCGGAGGTTTGTAAGTGACATGATGAGAGCTGTTTGAATTCTCTAGATGATAGGAAAGGAGCTTCAATATTTCCTTTGTTATCTCCTTTAGGATGCATCGACTGCAACATTTGAAGTGACGCTCCAATATTTCATTCAAGAAAACCGACAAATGCAGATCATGTGAGTTACGCTGCTCATTAAACATTTTGCATCTAATGCCATAGCTTGCCAAACTGGTTTTTAGTTTTAAACTTTCCCCAAAACTATGTTACGCTAATAACTGTTAAATTATCAAATATAATCAACATCTGACAGTGTTTACTGAGTTGGGTGGTGTTTCTTAAAAAGGCCCTATTATGGACTTTGGGGTGTTCTATTTCCTGTAGTGTGTTTATAGGTATTTAGTGCATTTAAATCAAATCAAGTTTTATTTATAAAGCACATTTAAAAGTGATTTTTGGTCGAGCCAAAGTGCTGTACATGTAATAAAAACACATTACTACAATCACAATAAAAGACAATAATTTAAAACATAAATATAAAAAACTCAAACACAGGGAAAAGTCAGGTGTCGTGCTCCGCTCTGACTAGAAGGCCAGAGAGAAGAAGTGTGTCCTTAGTGAGGATTTAAAAGCCCCTAGGGTCTGGGCCGACCTCACATGGAGGGGCAGAGTGTTCCAGAGCCTGGGGCCAGCTGCTACGAAGGCTCGGTGCCCTCTGGTTTTGAGCCTGGTCTTAGGCACTACCAGCAGCAGCTGATCAGCAGACCTTAAAGCTCTGGCTGGGGTGTAGCGATGGAGGAGTTCAGCTATATAGGCCGGAGCCAGCCCATTTAGGGCTTTAAAAACAAATAAAAGGATTTAAAAATCTATTCTGAACCGGACTGGAAGCCAGTGTAGTGAGGCCAGAATTGGGGTGATGTGGTCACGCTTTTTGTGGCCAGTCAGAAGACGTGCAGCTGCGTTCTGCACTAGCTGCAGGCGTCTAATTGAGGCCTGGTCCATACCCACATACAGAGCGTTGCAGTAATCCAGCCTCGTGGTTACAAAGGCGTTAATAACCCTTTCCAGGTCTTTAAAAGATAAATACGACTTGGTCTTGGCCAATAGTCGTATTTAAAAAAAGCAGGTTTTAACTACGGTGCTGACCTACTTGTCGAATTTAAAAGTGCTATTGAAGGTCACTCCAAGTGGTCTGCAAAGGCTAAAATGCATGTGTTCTCTCCCCCCCCATGCCTGAAACGTCTCCATTGGACTCCTTTGTTTACTTCTGGATCTTAGTGTTACCAATGTTTTCCAGGAAAATGAGTAAGGAAAAAAGATAGGACATGATTCTTTGACTGCAGCCAAAATGTTTCTTACATTTTTGACGCCATTCTCTAAAGCGAGACGAGTCAGAGGCCCCGGTCCCTCCAAAGTGGCCCCGTCGTCTTCTGGCCCCCAGCTGGCTGAATAGATATCGATGTACTGAGGTCTGAAGCTCAGGGATTGGGCCTCCACCATGTCGGTCACATCTCCATCCAGCATGCGGATACCTACGAGCAGAAATAAAGTTTGAGTCCTTTATATTCAACACTCTGACCTCCAGACGTCCTTGTTCTCTCCTGTCGTCACTTGCTCTCACCGCCGATGCGAGCGTGGAAAGAAACTCCGACGGTGCAGTGTGAGTTGTGAGCAGCTGCAGCGATCGTCCCTGCACTCTGAGTCCCATGGCTGAGAGAGAGAGAGAGAACATCACAACATGAGGTTAGATGCATATGCATGAGCAGGAGACGGGCTATTTCTGTTACATCAAACCAGTGAGAAGACACAATTCAGACCGGGGGATTTGCATATCCATATATGCATGTGATTAGCAGGAAAAGAAAAGCGTGCATTAATTAAACTTGGAAACGATGACGGGGATTTGCAGAAACAGGAACAGGAAGCACTCACTGTTGTATTTTATCTTTATTTTATATTTTTGGGGATTTTAAAATGTATTTTTTGCTCTTTATCAAGTGAAATGTATCAGGATGTGTAAGCGATACACTGCTGTGACCAATGTTCCAGTTCTTGTGAGGGTGGGGGGATTCGGTTTGCTTTGTTATATGGAACAAAAGAGGGGTCGAAGAGCAATTTCCTGTCATAAGAAAACCAAATCCAGGAAATGTGAAAAATGGTTGTATTGTCTGTTAAATCTGTAAGGTCACCGAAATCCACTTCTTCATGTCTCTTCTACATCAACATGTGTCCTCTCTTCTACATCAACATGTGTCCTCTCTTCTACATCAACATGTGTCCTCTCTTCTACATCAACATGTGTCCCCTCTTCTTCATGTCTCTTCTACATCAACATGTGTCCCCTCTTCTTCATGTCTCTTCTACATCAACATGTGTCCCCTCTTCTTCATGTCTCTTCTACATCAACATGTGTCCCCTCTTCTTCATGTCTCTTCTATATCAACATGTGTCCCCTCTGCTTCATGTCTCTTCTACATCAACATGTGTCCCCTCTTCTTCATGTCTCTTCTACATCAACATGTGTCCCCTCTTCTTCATGTCTCCTCTACATCAACATGTGTCCCCTCTTCTCCATGTCTCTTCTACATCAACATGTGTCCCCTCTTCTCCATGTCTCTTCTACATCAACATGTGTCCCCTCTTCTTCATGTCTCTTCTACATCAACATGTGTGCCCTCTTCTTCATGTCTCTTCTACATCAACATGTGTCCCCTCTTCTCCATGTCTCTTCTACATCAACATGTGTCCCCTCTTCTTCATGTCTCCTCTACATCAACATGTGTCCCCTCTTCTCCATGTCTCTTCTACATAAACATGTGTCCCCTCTTCTCCATGTCTCTTCTACATCAACATGTGTCCCCTCTTCTTCATGTCTCTTCTACATCAACATGTGTCCCCTCTTCTTCATGTCTCTTCTACATCAACATGTGTCCCCTCTTCTCCATGTCTCTTCTACATCAACATGTGTCCCCTCTGCTTCATGTCTCTTCTACATCAACATGTGTCCCCTCTGCTTCATGTCTCTTCTACATCAACATGTGTCCCCTCTTCTTCATGTCTCTTCTACATCAACATGTGTCCCCTCTGCTTCATGTCTCTTCTACATCAACATGTGTCCCCTCTTCTCCATGTCTCTTCTACATCAACATGTGTCCCCTCTTCTCCATGTCTCTTCTACATCAACATGTGTCCCCTCTTCTCCATGTCTCTTCTACATCAACATGTGTCCCCTCTTCTCCATGTCTCTTCTACATCAACATGTGTCCCCTCTTCTTCATGTCTCTTCTACATCAACATGTGTCCCCTCTTCTCCATGTCTCTTCTACATCAACATGTGTCCCCTCTTCTTCATGTCTCTTCTACATCAACATGTGTCCCCTCTGCTTCATGTCTCTTCTACATCAACATGTGTCCCCTCTTCTTCATGTCTCTTCTACATCAACATGTGTCCCCTCTGCTTCATGTCTCTTCTACATCAACATGTGTCCCCTCTTCTCCATGTCTCTTCTACATCAACATGTGTCCCCTCTTCTCCATGTCTCTTCTACATCAACATGTGTCCCCTCTTCTCCATGTCTCTTCTACATCAACATGTGTCCCCTCTTCTCCATGTCTCTTCTACATCAACATGTGTCCCCTCTTCTTCATGTCTCTTCTACATCAACATGTGTCCCCTCTTCTTCATGTCTCTTCTACATCAACATGTGTCCCCTCTTCTTCATGTCTCCTCTACATCAACATGTGTCCCCTCTTCTCCATGTCTCTTCTACATCAACATGTGTCCCCTCTTCTACATGTCTATTCTACATCAACATGTGTCCCCTCTTCTTCATGTCTCTTCTACATCAACATGTGTGCCCTCTTCTTCATGTCTCTTCTACATCAACATGTGTCCCCTCTTCTCCATGTCTCTTCTACATCAACATGTGTCCCCTCTTCTTCATGTCTCTTCTACATCAACATGTGTCCCCTCTTCTTCATGTCTCTTCTACATCAACATGTGTCCCCTCTTCTTCATGTCTCCTCTACATCAACATGTGTCCCCTCTTCTCCATGTCTCTTCTACATCAACATGTGTCCCCTCTTCTCCATGTCTCTTCTACATCAACATGTGTCCCCTCTTCTTCATGTCTCTTCTACATCAACATGTGTCCCCTCTTCTTCATGTCTCTTCTACATCAACATGTGTCCCCTCTTCTCCATGTCTCTTCTACATCAACATGTGTCCCCTCTTCTTCATGTCTCTTCTACATCAACATGTGTCCCCTCTTCTTCATGTCTCTTCTACATCAACATGTGTCCCCTCTTCTTCATGTCTCTTCTACATCAACATGTGTCCCCTCTTCTTCATGTCTCTTCTACATCAACATGTGTCCCCTCTTCTTCATGTCTCTTCTACATCAACATGTGTCCCCTCTTCTTCATGTCTCTTCTACATCAACATGTGTCCCCTCTTCTTCATGTCTCTTCTACATCAACATGTGTCCCCTCTTCTTCATGTCTCTTCTACATCAACATGTGTCCCCTCTTCTTCATGTCTCTTCTACATCAACATGTGTCCCCTCTTCATGTCTCTTCTACATCAACATGTGTCCCCTCTTCTCCATGTCTCTTCTACATCAACATGTGTCCCCTCTTCTTCATGTCTCTTCTACATCAACATGTGTCCCCTCTTCTTCATGTCTCTTCTACATCAACATGTGTCCCCTCTTCTCCATGTCTCTTCTACATCAACATGTGTCCCCTCTTCTTCATGTCTCTTCTACATCAACATGTGTCCCCTCTTCTTCATGTCTCTTCTACATCAACATGTGTCCCCTCTGCTTCATGTCTCTTCTACATCAACATGTGTCCCCTCTTCTCCATGTCTCTTCTACATCAACATGTGTCCCCTGTTCTTCATGTCTCTTCTACATCAACATGTGTCCCCTCTGCTTCATGTCTCTTCTACATCAACATGTGTCCCCTCTGCTTCATGTCTCTTCTACATCAACATGTGTCCCCTCTTCTTCATGTCTCTTCTACATCAACATGTGTCCCCTCTGCTTCATGTCTCTTCTACATCAACATGTGTCCCCTCTTCTCCATGTCTCTTCTACATCAACATGTGTCCCCTCTTCTCCATGTCTCTTCTACATCAACATGTGTCCCCTCTTCTCCATGTCTCTTCTACATCAACATGTGTCCCCTCTTCTCCATGTCTCTTCTACATCAACATGTGTCCCCTCTTCTTCATGTCTCTTCTACATCAACATGTGTCCCCTCTTCTTCATGTCTCTTCTACATCAACATGTGTCCCCTCTTCTTCATGTCTCCTCTACATCAACATGTGTCCCCTCTTCTCCATGTCTCTTCTACATCAACATGTGTCCCCTCTTCTCCATGTCTCTTCTACATCAACATGTGTCCCCTCTTCTTCATGTCTCTTCTACATCAAAATGTGTGCCCTCTTCTTCATGTCTCTTCTACATCAACATGTGTCCCCTCTTCTCCATGTCTCTTCTACATCAACATGTGTCCCCTCTTCTTCATGTCTCTTCTACATCAACATGTGTCCCCTCTTCTTCATGTCTCTTCTACATCAACATGTGTCCCCTCTTCTCCATGTCTCTTCTACATCAACATGTGTCCCCTCTTCTCCATGTCTCTTCTACATCAACATGTGTCCCCTCTTCTCCATGTCTCTTCTACATCAACATGTGTCCCCTCTTCTTCATGTCTCTTCTACATCAACATGTGTCCCCTCTTCTTCATGTCTCTTCTACATCAACATGTGTCCCCTCTTCTCCATGTCTCTTCTACATCAACATGTGTCCCCTCTTCTTCATGTCTCTACATCAACATGTGTCCCCTCTTCTTCATGTCTCTTCTACATCAACATGTGTCCCCTCTTCTCCATGTCTCTTCTACATCAACATGTGTCCCCTCTTCTTCATGTCTCTTCTACATCAACATGTGTCCCCTCTGCTTCATGTCTCTTCTACATCAACATGTGTCCCCTCTTCTCCATGTCTCTTCTACATCAACATGTGTCCCCTCTTCTTCATGTCTCTTCTACATCAACATGTGTCCCCTCTGCTTCATGTCTCTTCTACATCAACATGTGTCCCCTCTGCTTCATGTCTCTTCTACATCAACATGTGTCCCCTCTTCTTCATGTCTCTTCTACATCAACATGTGTCCCCTCTGCTTCATGTCTCTTCTACATCAACATGTGTCCCCTCTTCTCCATGTCTCTTCTACATCAACATGTGTCCCCTCTTCTCCATGTCTCTTCTACATCAACATGTGTCCCCTCTTCTCCATGTCTCTTCTACATCAACATGTGTCCCCTCTTCTCCATGTCTCTTCTACATCAACATGTGTCCCCTCTTCTTCATGTCTCTTCTACATCAACATGTGTCCCCTCTTCTTCATGTCTCTTCTACATCAACATGTGTCCCCTCTTCTTCATGTCTCCTCTACATCAACATGTGTCCCCTCTTCTCCATGTCTCTTCTACATCAACATGTGTCCCCTCTTCTCCATGTCTCTTCTACATCAACATGTGTCCCCTCTTCTCCATGTCTCTTCTACATCAACATGTGTCCCCTCTTCTTCATGTCTCTTCTACATCAACATGTGTCCCCTCTTCTTCATGTCTCTTCTACATCAACATGTGTCCCCTCTTCTTCATGTCTCCTCTACATCAACATGTGTCCCCTCTTCTCCATGTCTCTTCTACATCAACATGTGTCCCCTCTTCTCCATGTCTATTCTACATCAACATGTGTCCCCTCTTCTTCATGTCTCTTCTACATCAACATGTGTGCCCTCTTCTTCATGTCTCTTCTACATCAACATGTGTCCCCTCTTCTTCATGTCTCTTCTACATCAACATGTGTCCCCTCTTCTTCATGTCTCTTCTACATCAACATGTGTCCCCTCTTCTTCATGTCTCTTCTACATCAACATGTGTCCCCTCTTCTTCATGTCTCTTCTACATCAACATGTGTCCCCTCTTCTTCATGTCTCTTCTACATCAACATGTGTCCCCTCTTCTTCATGTCTCTTCTACATCAACATGTGTCCCCTCTTCTCCATGTCTCTTCTACATCAACATGTGTCCCCTCTTCTTCATGTCTCTTCTACATCAACATGTGTCCCATCTTCTTCATGTCTCTTCTACATCAACATGTGTCCCCTCTTCTTCATGTCTCTTCTACATCAACATGTGTCCCCTCTTCTTCATGTCTCTTCTACATCAACATGTGTCCCCTCTTCTTCATGTCTCTTCTACATCAGCATGTGTCCCCTCTTCTTCATGTCTCTTCTACATCAACATGTGTCCCCTCTTCTTCATGTCTCTTCTACATCAACATGTGTCCCCTCTTCTTCATGTCTCTTCTACATCAACATGTGTCCCCTCTTCTTCATGTCTCTTCGACATCAACATGTGTCCCCTCTTCTTCATGTCTCTTCGACATCAACATGTGTCCCCTCTTCTTCATGTCTCTTCTACATCAACATGTGTCCCCTCTTCTTCATGTCTCTTCTACATCAACATGTGTCCCCTCTTCTTCATGTCTCTTCTACATCAACATGTGTCCCCTCTTCTTCATGTCTCTTCTACATCAACATGTGTCCCCTCTTCTTCATGTCTCTTCTACATCAACATGTGTCCCCTCTTCTTCATGTCTCTTCTACATCAACATGTGTCCCCTCTTCTTCATGTCTCTTCTACATCAACATGTGTCCCCTCTTCTTCATGTCTCTTCTACATCAACATGTGTCCCCTCTTCTTCATGTCTCTTCTACATCAACATGTGTCCCCTCTTCTCCATGTCTCTTCTACATCAACATGTGTCCCCTCTTCTTCATGTCTCTTCTACATCAACATGTGTCCCCTCTTCTTCATGTCTCTTCTACATCAACATGTGTCCCCTCTTCTTCATGTCTCTTCTACATCAACATGTGTCCCCTCTTCTTCATGTCTCTTCTACATCAACATGTGTCCCCCTCTTCTTCATGTCTCTTCTACATCAACATGTGTCCCCTCTTCTTCATGTCTCTTCTACATCAACATGTGTCCCCTCTTCTTCATGTCTCTTCTACATCAACATGTGTCCCCTCTTCTTCATGTCTCTTCTACATCAACATGTGTCCCCTCTTCTTCATGTCTCTTCTACATCAACATGTGTCCTCTCTTCTTCATGTCTCTTCTACATCAACATGTGTCCCCTCTTCTCCATGTCTCTTCTACATCAACATGTGTCCCCTCTTCTCCGTGTCTCTTCTACATCAACATGTGTCCCCTCTTCTCCATGTCTCTTCTTCATCAACATGTGTCCCCTCTTCTTCATGTCTCTTCGACATCAACATCTGTCCCCTCTTCTTCATGTCTCTTCTACATCAACATGTGTCCCTTCTTCTTCATGTCTCTTCTACATCAACATGTGTCCCCTCTTCTTCATGTCTCTTCTATATCAACATGTGTCCCCTCTTCTTCATGTCTCTTCTACATCAACATGTGTCCCCTCTTCTTCATGTCTCTTCTACATCAACATGTGTCCCCTCTTCTTCATGTCTCTTCGACATCAACATCTGTCCCCTCTTCTTCATGTCTCTTCTACATCAACATGTGTCCCCTCTTCTTCATGTCTCTTCTACATCAACATGTGTCCCCTCTTCTTCATGTCTCTTCTACATCAACATGTGTCCCCTCTTCTTCATGTCTCTTCTACATCAACATGTGTCCCCTCTTCTTCATGTCTCTTCTACATCAACATGTGTCCCCTCTTCTTCATGTCTCTTCTACATCAACATGTGTCCCCTCTTCTTCATGTCTCTTCTACATCAACATGTGTCCCCTCTTCTTCATGTCTCTTCTACATCAACATGTGTCCCCTCTTCTTCATGTCTCTTCTATATCAACATGTGTCCCCTCTTCTTCATGTCTCTTCTACATCAACATGTGTCCCCTCTTCTCCATGTCTCTTCTACATCAACATGTGTCCCCTCTTCTTCATGTCTCTTCTACATCAACATGTGTCCCCTCTTCTTCATGTCTCTTCTACATCAACATGTGTCCCCTCTTCTTCATGTCTCTTCTACATCAACATGTGTCCCCTCTTCTTCATGTCTCTTCTTCATCAACGTGTGTCCCCTCTTCTTCATGTCTCTTCTACATCAACATGTGTCCCCTCTTCTTCATGTCTCTTCTACATCAACATGTGTCCCCTCTTCTTCATGTCTCTTCTACATCAACATGTGTCCCCTCTTCTCCATGTCTCTTCTACATCAACATGTGTCCCCTCTTCTTCATGTCTCCTCTACATCAACATGTGTCCCCTCTTCTTCATGTCTCTTCTACATCAACATGTGTCCCCTCTTCTTCATGTCTCTTCTACATCAACATGTGTCCCCTCTTCTCCATGTCTCTTCTACATCAACATGTGTCCCCTCTTCTTCATGTCTCTTCTACATCAACATGTGTCCCTCTTCTTCATGTCTCTTCTACATCAACATGTGTCCCCTCTTCTCCATGTCTCTTCTACATCAACATGTGTCCCCTCTTCTTCATGTCTCTTCTACATCAACATGTGTCCCCTCTTCTTCATGTCTCTTCTACATCAACATGTGTCCCCTCTTCTTCATGTCTCTTCTACATCAACATGTGTCCCCTCTTCTTCATGTCTCTTCTTCATCAACGTGTGTCCCCTCTTCTTCATGTCTCTTCTACATCAACATGTGTCCCCTCTTCTTCATGTCTCTTCTACATCAACATGTGTCCCCTCTTCTTCATGTCTCTTCTACATCAACATGTGTCCCCTCTTCTCCATGTCTCTTCTACATCAACATGTGTCCCCTCTTCTTCATGTCTCTTCTACATCAACATGTGTCCCCTCTTCTTCATGTCTCTTCTACATCAGCATGTGTCCCCTCTTCTTCATGTCTCTTCTACATCAACATGTGTCCCCTCTTCTTCATGTCTCTTCTACATCAACATGTGTCCCCTCTTCTTCATGTCTCTTCTACATCAACATGTGTCCCCTCTTCTTCATGTCTCTTCGACATCAACATGTGTCCCCTCTTCTTCATGTCTCTTCGACATCAACATGTGTCCCCTCTTCTTCATGTCTCTTCGACATCAACATGTGTCCCCTCTTCTTCATGTCTCTTCTACATCAACATGTGTCCCCTCTTCTTCATGTCTCTTCTACATCAACATGTGTCCCCTCTTCTTCATGTCTCTTCTACATCAACATGTGTCCCCTCTTCTTCATGTCTCTTCTACATCAACATGTGTCCCCTCTTCTTCATGTCTCTTCTACATCAACATGTGTCCCCTCTTCTTCATGTCTCTTCTACATCAACATGTGTCCCCTCTTCTTCATGTCTCTTCTACATCAACATGTGTCCCCTCTTCTTCATGTCTCTTCTACATCAACATGTGTCCCCTCTTCTTCATGTCTCTTCTACATCAACATGTGTCCCCTCTTCTTCATGTCTCTTCTACATCAACATGTGTCCCCTCTTCTTCATGTCTCTTCTACATCAACATGTGTCCCCTCTTCTCCATGTCTCTTCTACATCAACATGTGTCCCCTCTTCTTCATGTCTCTTCTACATCAACATGTGTCCCCTCTTCTTCATGTCTCTTCTACATCAACATGTGTCCCCTCTTCTTCATGTCTCTTCTACATCAACATGTGTCCCCTCTTCTTCATGTCTCTTCTACATCAACATGTGTCCCCTCTTCTTCATGTCTCTTCTACATCAACATGTGTCCCCTCTTCTTCATGTCTCTTCTACATCAACATGTGTCCCCTCTTCTTCATGTCTCTTCTACATCAACATGTGTCCTCTCTTCTTCATGTCTCTTCTACATCAACATGTGTCCCCTCTTCTCCATGTCTCTTCTACATCAACATGTGTCCCCTCTTCTCCGTGTCTCTTCTACATCAACATGTGTCCCCTCTTCTCCATGTCTCTTCTTCATCAACATGTGTCCCCTCTTCTTCATGTCTCTTCGACATCAACATCTGTCCCCTCTTCTTCATGTCTCTTCTACATCAACATATGTCCCCTCTTCTTCATGTCTCTTCTACATCAACATGTGTCCCCTCTTCTTCATGTCTCTTCTACATCAACATGTGTCCCCTCTTCTTCATGTCTCTTCTACATCAACATGTGTCCCCTCTTCTTCATGTCTCTTCTACATCAACATGTGTCCCCTCTTCTTCATGTCTCTTCTACATCAACATGTGTCCCCTCTTCTTCATGTCTCTTCTACATCAACATGTGTCCCCTCTTCTTCATGTCTCTTCTACATCAACATGTGTCCCCTCTTCTTCATGTCTCTTCTACATCAACATGTGTCCCCTCTTCTTCATGTCTCTTCTACATCAACATGTGTCCCCTCTTCTTCATGTCTCTTCTACATCAACATGTGTCCTCTCTTCTTCATGTCTCTTCTACATCAACATGTGTCCCCTCTTCTCCATGTCTCTTCTACATCAACATGTGTCCCCTCTTCTCCGTGTCTCTTCTACATCAACATGTGTCCCCTCTTCTCCATGTCTCTTCTTCATCAACATGTGTCCCCTCTTCTTCATGTCTCTTCGACATCAACATCTGTCCCCTCTTCTTCATGTCTCTTCTACATCAACATGTGTCCCTTCTTCTTCATGTCTCTTCTACATCAACATGTGTCCCCTCTTCTTCATGTCTCTTCTATATCAACATGTGTCCCCTCTTCTTCATGTCTCTTCTACATCAACATGTGTCCCCTCTTCTTCATGTCTCTTCTACATCAACATGTGTCCCCTCTTCTTCATGTCTCTTCGACATCAACATCTGTCCCCTCTTCTTCATGTCTCTTCTACATCAACATGTGTCCCTTCTTCTTCATGTCTCTTCTACATCAACATGTGTCCCCTCTTCTTCATGTCTCTTCTATATCAACATGTGTCCCCTCTTCTTCATGTCTCTTCTACATCAACATGTGTCCCCTCTTCTTCATGTCTCTTCTACATCAACATGTGTCCCCTCTTCTTCATGTCTCTTCATTGAGAATCAGCACTTTTGAAACAGGGCTGAAACAGAGGGGATTATGGGTAATGCTGCAATGATCTGTTTGGTGTTTCAGCCAATCAGAGACAGGCTCTGTATATACCTGAGACTTGTGATATATGGATGAAAGACAGTATGATAGGAGACCTTTAATAAAGAAATTCAAACAAAAAAAGGAAGCACTCACTAGTTGGAGGCAGCAGCGTTGGAATAATTTGGAGACGGATCGTCGTCTTGTCCGTTCACATCACGGCTGGCCAGAGGATCCTGAATCAGATGGATAGTAAGTAGCAGCGCATTATGGGATGCCGGCGGCTATCTGTCTGTGTTTCATCACAAAGAGCATTATTCACCCGTCCGCTGCACACTCAAGTGGATCAGACGTTTACTGTCCGATCCAATCCTCTCCGAACCTTTCGGCCCAAAAGCTGCGCCGGCAAATATCTGCCTTACACTAAGAGCTCTGCTGCCAAATAGCTTATGATTAATGTCGCCCCTTTCCCCCAAGAAACAGCAGTCCATCCCGGGGCACTTACATAATTTGGCTTCAGATCCGGATGCTCTCTCTCGATGCCGTCGTCCAGGACGGAGACCACCACTCCTTTTCCACTGAAACCTCTCCTCCAGGCCCCAACGATGTTCATACCTGACTGAGGAGCAGAGAGAGGGACGCTCAGATCAGACTGGGGAAGTTAGGAAGCAGAGGTGTAAAGTAACCAAGTACATTTACTAGATACATTTTGATTGTGCATGAGAGTAAAGACCCTATAACCCCTATACAGCAGGGTCTCAATAGCTAATGTAAATGTGTCTTTTGAAGTCATTGTTCAACCAAAATAGAAAGTTAATCGAAATGTTGTCTGATGTGTATTTGCTTGATTGACAGATGTTGTATATATGTAAACGTGTATTGAGTAAACAGGTATACACATGTGTATTTTGTTATTTAAAACAGCTGGATTGTTTAATCCAACAACAAACAATCCTTAACATTCCACAAAACTTTGAAATATTTAAGTAATTTGTTGACTTTTTCTATACATCAGAAATCATTCTTCTCATCATAAAACACATATAGCTTAATTTCTTCCATGATCTGTGTTTAGTAACTAAGTACATTTACTCGTTACATTTTGAGGTACTTGAACTTTACTTGAGTATTTCCCTTTTTTGCTACTGTGTACATTTACTCCACTACATGTATTTATACCTTTAGTTACTTCACAGATCTGGATGAATGATGTGAAATCTAACCAAGTGTTAAATCAGACTTTAGTTCCACCTGGAGTAAATCCACCAGCTACCCTGCAGTCTACAAAGTCATTCAGACTAGCTGCACCTTCACCAGCTTTGAGAACACTTTCATGATCAATCATTATAAAACATATCATATATATTATTCTGAAATGGACCAATCTGCACAACGACTACTTTCACTGTCTTTCACTATATTTTGATGAGAATACTTTTCTACTTTCACTTGAGGAACATTTTGAATGAGGACTTTTACTGTAACAGAGTATTCCTACACTCTGGTACTTCTACTTTTACTCAAGTACAAGATCTGAGTACTTCTACTTTTACTCAAGTACAAGATCTGAGTACTTCTGCTTTTACTCAAGTACAAGATCTGAGTACTTCTACTTTTACTCAAGTACAAGACCTGAGTACTTCTACTTTTACTCAAGTACAAGATCTGAGTACTTCTGCTTTTACTCAAGTAGGCTACAAGATCTGAGTACTTCTACTTTTACTCAAGTACAAGATCTGAGTACTTCTACTTTTACTCAAGTAGGCTACAAGATCTGAGTACTTCTACTTTTACTCAAGTACAAGACCTGAGTACTTCTAGTTTTACTCAAGTACAAGATCTGAGTACTTCTACTTGTACTCAAGTACAAGATCTGAGTACTTCTCCTTTTACTCAAGTACAAGATCTGAGTACTTCTACTTTTACTCAAGTACAACATCCGAGTACTTCTGCTTTTACTCAAGTACAACATCTGAGTACTTCTGCTTTTACTTAAGTACAAGACCTGAGTACTTCTACTTGTACTCAAGTACAAGATCTGAGTACTTCTCCTTTTACTCAAGTACAAGATCTGAGTACTTCTACTTTTACTCAAGTACAAGATATGAGTACTTCTCCTTTTACTCAAGTACAAGATCTGAGTACTTCTACTTTTATTCAAGTACAAGATCTGAGTACTTCTGCTTTTACTCAAGTACAAGACCTGAGTACTTCTACTTTTATTCAAGTACAAGATCTGAGTACTTCTACTTTTACTCAAGTACAAGACCTGAGTACTTCTACTTTTACTCAAGTACAAGATCTGAGTACTTCTACTTTTACTCAAGTACAAGACCTGAGTACTTCTACTTTTACTCAAGTACAAGATCTGAGTACTTCTACTCAAGCGTTACCTTATGGTCACTTGTATAAGTCCTGATGAATCTTCCTTCTCTTATGTCCTAAATACTGCAGTCTGTGTTGTATCTGTGTTTCAGACTCACATGGTACCACGGGTTCCTCCACATGGAGTCGCTATGGAGCGTCTGATTGGACGGATGAGCGGTGGGAAGGTTTTCGCTCTTCAGGTTAACGGAGAAGACGTGATTGGCTCTGGAGTTCCTCTTCTCTCTCCTCAGGACCACCTGCTGCTGCAGCCACTCCACCTTAAAGACAGAATCAAAGATAATGCTCGAGCTACAACAACACTAAATATGTAACCCATTATTAAATGATGTAACAATTATGCTCTGTATTGGTGTAGTATACAACGTGAAAGTAGTGAACATGTCCATCCCAGTTTCTCAAAGACCAAGGTGATGTCTTTAAATGGTTTTACCGTAAAAAGCCAGAAGAGTTTCACTTTAATATGATAAAAAAGTTAAAAGAAATCTCCATATTTGATAGGTTGGACTGCTATTCTTGCAAGATATTGTATCTTTGAGATAAATTCTTGTTTTTACAACAATCTTAATGTTAGGATATTTCGACAAAGAAGTAACATAAAAGACAGAATTTCTTTTTCTTTTTAACTTGTGTTTTTATTGAATGTAGTGAAATCCAATATCTTGACCATCATGCTGCACGTTTCAGAAAAAGGTCATTTTTTGGCTTGTTTTTTTTATCACTTTTATTGTATTGTGGTATTACTGTATACTGCCCGTTGTGATTTAGTAAACCAGGTACATTTTTCTTTGTGCCATCAACAGAGTGGTGCAGGAATGAGTCCTAAACGTGGACATGAGTCAGCATTTTAGCACTTCCTGGTTCCACTGTAGCTCCTTCGTAAACTAACGTTACCTTTTTACTTCTAGTGATTGCATTTACGCTTGAAAAAACCAGAGTGGTGTTAATATGTGGAGATTATCCTGCTGAACAACACGTGTAAATATCCTAAACACAGATATTATTTTCTGCAATAATCCAAAATCACATGGAGAAATCCCATTGGCTTTTTGTCGAGGAAACCGTGGAGATGCTAATGTCCGATGCTAATGTCCGATGCTAATGTCCGATGCTAACATATGTCATCACTGTTTTATGGCAACTCCAGTTTGATGGTTTTATATGTGCGACGATGTAAAGAACAGTGTGTAACGAAGAGGCCAGAACAGGAACACGTGTGTGTGGAGGAGACATGATGCTCATTAATAATTCAGAGTTCCAGTCTCTCCTCATATCCCGTTACTTACCTCGGTCTCTGTGGCGACGCTAACAGACACCTGTGTGTTTGACACCGTCGACCTCATCGCCGTCTCGCTGTGGCGAAAACTGTAATAACTCTTCAGGTCTCCGATCTAGAGAAACAGACATAAAACCTTTTCATATCATTTGTTTTCAGATAAAAGGAGTGAGTTTCTCGGTCACTAAACAGCTGTTAAATTATGAAGGTCCTTCAGTGCAGAGGTGGGAAGTAGTGGAGTACAAATACTTCGTTACTGTACTGAAGTACATTTTTCTGGTATCAGTACTTTACTCCACTACTTATTTTTCTGACGACTTTTTACTTTGACTTCTTATATTTTGAACCCAAATACCTGTACTTTCTACTTCTTACATGTTGAACCCAAATACCTGTACTTTCTACTTCTTACATGTTGAACCCAAATACCTGTACTTTCTACTTCTTACATGTTGAACCCAAATACCTGTACTTTCTACTTCTTACATGTTGAACCCAAATACCTGTACTTTCTACTTCTTACATGTTGAACACAAATACCTGTACTTTCTACTTCTTACATGTTGAACCCAAATACCTGTACTTTCTACTTCTTACATGTTGAACCCAAATACCTGTACTTTCTACTTCTTACATGTTGAACCCAAATACCTGTACTTTCTACTTCTTACATGTTGAACACAAATACCTGTACTTTCTACTTCTTACATGTTGAACCCAAATACCTGTACTTTCTACTTCTTACATGTTGAACCCAAATACCTGTACTTTCTACTTCTTACATGTTGAACCCAAATACCTGTACTTTCTACTTCTTACATGTTGAACACAAATACCTGTACTTTCTACTTCTTACATGTTGAACTCAAATACCTGAACTTTCTACTTCTTACATGTTGAACACAAATACCTGTACTTTCTACTTCTTACATGTTGAACACAAATACCTGTACTTTCTACTTCTCACATGTTGAACCCAAATACCTGTACTTTCTACTTCTTACATGTTGAACCCAAATACCTGTACTTTCTACTTCTTACATGTTGAACACAAATACCTGTACTTTCTACTTCTCACATGTTGAACCCAAATACCTGTACTTTCTACTTCTTACATGTTGAACCCAAATACCTGTACTTTCTACTTCTTACATGTTGAACCCAAATACCTGTACTTTCTACTTCTTACATGTTGAACACAAATACCTGTACTTTCTACTTCTCACATGTTGAACCCAAATACCTGTACTTTCTACTTCTTACATGTTGAACCCAAATACCTGTACTTTCTACTTCTTACATGTTGAACTCAAATACCTGTACTTTCTACTTCTTACATGTTGAACACAAATACCTGAACTTTCTACTTCTTACATGTTGAACACAAATACCTGTACTTTCTACTTCTCTCATTTCCCAAACAGCTGGTTCCTTTAGTCTGAATGTGTGTTTGGTGGCGTGATCATTATTCTTTAGAGTCATTGCGTGCCTATTGATTTGAACACGATCCGTGTATCCATCATTTCCTGGTCTTCTCTAAAGAAGAGGGACCAATGGAAACGTTGTCATGTTGCCGTTGTTCAGCATGGAAACATTCATTAGCTAACAATGACATTATTGTTCTATTGATATAAAGGGAGGTCAGGTACTCTTTAAAACAGCTGCTAGTTATGGGTACTTTTTACTGAAGTACATTTCAAAGCCTCTTTACTTTCACTTCAGTAAAGAAGTTTAGTCAGTACTTCTACTTTCACCAGAGTATTTTTAAACACGAGTATCTGTACTTCTACTTGAGTAAAGGATGCGTGTACTGTTGCCCTCTCTGGTTCAGGGTTTCATTAAGGCGGACACCTTACACCTGGTAACATGAGACTCTGCTGTTCATGTGTGTGTCGGAGTGTGTCCGTAATGGCATGACGTAAAGCATCCTTTAAAATATATATATAAGAAAAGGGGCTCTGGGTAATGTCGAATCAATATAAAAAGTGTCATAAGTTGATTTTCTTTTCAGAATAAATGATGCTTTTGTTGTGAAATTTCCTTTTGACTTTTGACCTCTGCTATATAACGTTAAGCATCAGAGGGTCTTCGCGGTCCATAACCCCTCAATGAACATGTACCAGATAACAGAACCCCTCATTACTCCCCATACCCCTGGGGAGAACATGTGTTACATTTATTGGAAAACCCTTTGAGTCTTTCTTTTTGCTTTATTGTTTATTGATCTAGCTTTTATTGGGTCGTTCTGTCAGAGTATCTCTGCTCTTATTGATTTCTGTTTTGTTTTTTGCAACCTTGGTTTGAATAGAAATTAAGAGCCGACTCTAGCTTCTTCAAGGTTTAACGGACGTTAGATTATTAATACTATTGTCAGGATAGGGATAATGTCATTTTTGCAACTATCTCAGATGCAGGTGCTTTGGGAAATGAAATGAAGGAAGAGGACGCTTGGTATCCT
>JAPTMU010000175.1:150000-155000 GCA_028583405.1 Pogonophryne albipinna
TCTGCAGTAGAAAGACTAATCCTGAACCCATAAATATATAAAAATAAAATTAATATTTCCCTTGAGGCAATGTGATTGTTTTTGTATTCTTTTTTGGCCACATGCCTTTCCCGTTGGCACGGCAGCAGCACTGTGAGGCGATATCCCAGAAATCCACTGCTTTAACTGGGTCAATCTGAAGCAATCACACACAAAATCCTTCACGGTTCGTAAAGAAGACCGAGATATACTTACATTTAATGTTGCAATTCAGCACAGATTTCAAAGACTATAGAGGTGTGATAGATTGCGTGGACAGTGAATTGAGAAATCACCTGTAGAGTTGAACAAAGCTATTTGATAGGAACAGATCCGTGTTTTCACTCTGGTGTAGGTGAGTATCAGTGGTTGACAGTAACAAAGTACATTTACTCAAGTGCTGTACTTAAAGAGGCCCTATTGTTTTGGGGGGTTTCCCTTTCATGTAGTGTGTTCTCTAGGTTTGTGTGCATGTAAATGGTCTGCAGAGGCTAAAATCCCAAAGTTCAGGAACACAGTGACATCACGCGCGCTCCTATTGGCTAGCACTCCCAACACATTGTACGTGATAGGCTAAGGGGTCTCTAAGAGGTGGACCAATCACAACAGAGCCGGCCAGCTAACCAATCAGAGCAGACTGGGCTCTGGTTTCAGACAGAGGGTGAAAAGAGGTGCTGTATGAGAACAATACAGAGCTTTTGAACATGAAAGCGTACAGAATTCTGTTATTATGAAAAACTAAGTCTGGCACCAACACCTTTATTTCCCACAGCAGCACTTCAGCAACAACAGATTGATATGTGATTCTTCTTAATGGAAGAAAGGGTTCTCCAACAACATGTGTGAACCTCACATCATGAACCTCGGCTCTCCGCCTCACTCTCGGTCTCGGGGCGTAATTTTATGACTAATCCTGTGGCATTAATTGGAAAAATTGCCCCAGGATAATTTCATTAGTAACAAAACAATAATGTGCACTGATGACTTGATTTCACCAGGCTCTGTTTGATGCAATGTAAAACAGGCAACAGTTATTTATTAATAACGCACACAGATTTAACTGAGATGAACACCATGTGTCAACAGAGATCCTCAAATGTATGTCAGCCTCATTTGCATTTCCCATGAAACCTGCACTGAAAAGCATGTTTTTCTCAAAGGACAAGATTTTATTTTACTGTTAAATGCTTCAATATAAAGATGTGGAATGGAGCTTTAAAGGTCCCATGGCCATTTCCACTGATCATATTTCCATTGTTGAGGTCTACTAGAATAGATTTATACTGTGCAATTTTCCAAACTCACATTGGTTTCTCAGACAGCATCTCTGTGAAGTATGTGTATTCACTCTCTCCACTAAACGGCTCGTTGCAGCTCTTGCCCCCCCCCCCTCCCTGTGAGCCCAGTGTGCTCCGATTGGTCGGGACGTTGTGAATCGCGCTGAGCTCCGTGGAGGTGTGATTTCCTTGTTTAGCGATACACAGCCAAACTCACCCTGAGCACACAAAGTCACAGCTGAAGTAAAAACAATAAGTGTGCTTGATATTGAGAAAGAAAAAGGTTGATAAAGGCTGTGAGAATGGGTCTGCAGAGAGAATTTCGCCGCGATCCCAACTGTCTGTTATCAGCCTGCAGCCAGGGAGGAGAGATCAGCAGAGCTGCACTGAGTGTGTGAGGAAGTCCGTGGATTGGTCAATTTGGACCAATCAGCGGGGGCTTAACGTAACGGCTCCGCGGACGTAACGTAACGGCTCCACGGATTGGTCCATTTCGTTCCGGGAACGACATGACATCATGATGTTCCCGGAAGAATCAAATGGACAGTGACGTATCTCCAACGAGGCGTTTTGGGGAGGTCTTTTCTGTGTTAGAGTTTTACTCGCTACATGGTGTACTTTGAGGGTTTTGACTCTGCACACCGTTTACATGCATAAAAACCTTCATAACAACAAGGGGACGGGTAATAACCGGAAAAGCATGACATGGGTAGATTATGCAAAAGATTTCATGCACAGTAGCTCTCATCCTTCTAAAGTTTCTCCTCCTCAAAACTGTTTTGCAATAAAAAAAAAAGTGAAAAACTAGTTTTAAAAATATGCACTCGCAATGCACCCGATTTTGAAATGTTTAACAGATAGTTTTCCTAAAAAAGCTGCAGGACTGATGATCAATTATTGATATCTCAGTTAAAGACAGTGCCCTAAATACTTTGAGTTTAAAGATGCATTAGAAAGAAACTATGATCTAAACATAATTTATCAAAAGTATCCGCTTTTAGTCAAGGGATTTATAAGGAGCTATTGTGCAGATGTATCATAAGGCTCGGTGTGTCTTGGTGTACTAACATTAAAGAAAACATGATAACTAATGTAATCAATTCATTATTTCTGGAATGATATCAATGTATATAAATACAATAATTGTACTTTTTATTTACCAGACTGGAGGTTTTCATTAGGCAATGTTTGAAAAGCAGAGTATTTATTCCTTTGACCATTTCTGAGAGGAATTTCAACAACTTTTTGATCGACAATTCTTTTTTTATCGGAAACTATTTTGATAAAAGATTGATTGCACAAATCATTCTTCATCTTCATTCAGCCTCTAAAACATGGAGCTTTCTTGCTTTTATCTGTTCTATAACATAAAGTGAATATCTTTGTGATTTAATACCAAACAATTTATTTTTAAAAACATCACCTTGGACTTTAAGAATCTGTAATTGTTAGGAATCGTGGAAAAAGGTAGGACCCAAATGCAGACTACAAAAAGTTGTGTCTCGGCAGATCTGTTAATATTATTTCTCCGTTTAGTTTAAGTCCGTGTCTGCTAGCCTTTTTGTTGTCTGCCATTTCCTGTTTTACTTTGCCATTTCCTTTCTCATTTTCAGGTAGTTCGGCCCATTCCCAAACCGCCCCCTACACCCTACCCCCTACCCCTACACCCTACCCCTCCGTTTACGCGTTCACGCGGAGGGTCCGCCATATTGAGGGCTGTTCCAAAGCAACGAGTGTGGAGCGGTGTGGAGGGGGAGTGGGCTATCAAGCCCTCAAACAGCGAGTCTGCAGCGGTGCTGACTTGAGACCGGTCTCTACCTGACCGGAGTCACGCTGTGTGTGTCCGTCAGGAAACACGCTGTTTACAAGTAGTTCCAGCAAACATCCACTGATAAACTGCGATGTTAACAACCTCATGATGACCTCATGATGACCTCATGATGACCTCATGATGACCTCATATGTTTTAACTTAGGATCAAACCTGTGTTTAGTCTAGAAAAAGGTAAATGTGTGCATTTTATTATAAAGTTGTGTATATTTACAGACTGTTGGAAAAACTAAGAAGCTGATAAACATCAGGTTTAAAACTAAAAGAGCTTTGAAACACAATGAAAGATGTTTGGAGTTTTATTTGAGTTATTCATTTAAACTTTTTGTCAAAGAGATGCTGATTTGAAACTGTTGTTACGTACAGTTACGGCACTTCCTGTATCTGCCGGAGAGAGGGGAGAGAGGGGAGAGAAGGGAGGCCGTCCCAAAGCTTGCTGCTGTGTTTACTCCCTCCATCTGACAGGAGGGAGCCTCGTTGAGCTGCGAGTGTGGCTACAGACGGAGGGGTAGGGTCGAGGGAGTGGTTTGGGATTGGGCCTCAGTCTCCTACCTTGTCACTATGCTCACGGACCTGATTACCTGCCCCGCCCTTATTGTTTGCACCTGTAGAGTTCCTTGTTTGTGTATATATTCTGTGTGTTCCCTGTGCTCAGTGCCAGATCGTTTTTGAACCTTGAGAATGGATTACCTTGCTTATCACCACAGTAAAAACCTTTTTTGAAATCATCTTTTGTCTGGAGTCGTGCATTTGGGTCCTATCAGTTTTTGTGTGCTTCAGTCGTAACAAAAAAGGTAAAGGTTATAAACAAAAGCTGAAAAACACAAAAACATGGCATGAAAAACCCAGGTAGCACAAACACACAACACTGACCGTGAGCAACAAGGAGGGAGACAGGAGAGACTAACGTGAAGGGAGGACGGACAAACAATGAACCGACAGGGGAACACAGGAAGAGACTAAATACAGGGAGGGGTATTCACGAGACGAGAAACAGCCGGGCAGGGGAGGCAGGAACACAAGGGCAACAGGTGAACACAATCAGACAATCAGACACACCAGGGAAACTAACGACAGGATAACAAGACACAGGTGGGAACAGAACAGCACAATAACACCCAAAACAAGACAGACTAAACTATTGTGACAGTAATGGAAACTATTTTCTGACATTTTATACATTACACGATGAATGGAGAAAGTGAGCAGCAGATTCTTGCATAATACAAATAATCTTTACACTATAAAAATACAAAGATACAATACTTGCAAGTCAATGCAAGCATATCATATATGAGCAGAAACGTATCCTTGGGCCAAGTCTCTGTTGTTGATCAGAATAAACCGAGCCTGAAGGAGAGGGAAAGTATCTCAAACACTTATTAGAAGCTTAAATGAAAAATGCAACCAGTGAGAAATCTGAGGAAAATCAAAGTTTTAATAATTCTGTTTGTTCTGTCGTCAAAGAACAAAAACACCAGAAGTTTCTGAAGAAGATGAAAACAGAAAACGGTCTCTCCACACTTTGAAACCAACCTGTCAGAATGTGTTTGTGTTTAAAGTCATGTTCAACGTCCACTGCGGCCTTGAATCATGAATCACAAGGAGCAGGTTGATGACGCAACGGGCACTCGCAGTCTTTACGATGCGCTGAGAAAAACAAACCGATGTGGAAAACAAAAGGAGAAGCACCTCACGGCGAGGCAGACACTTTGAAGTTATCTGACATGTCTTCAGAGAGGCTGACTTTGATGTGCAGGAACTCAAACAGTGACACATCCCCCTGAAAATAATTGTCAAACGTGTTGTGGAGCACGCTGACTGCCCGCCGGCGGCACAGGCATGAACTCGTATTTATTCTTTGTTCACACTTCC
>JAPTMU010000175.1:157500-215000 GCA_028583405.1 Pogonophryne albipinna
GTGTGCGTGTGTGTGTGTGTGTGTGTGAGAGGAGTGTTTGATTCCTCTGCAATCTAGCCAAGCCAGAGGATGTGCCCAGGCATTGTGTGTGTGTCTATATATGTGTGTGTGTGTGTGTGTGTGTGTGTGTGTGTGTGTGTGTGTGTGTGTGTGTGTGTGTGTGTGTGTGTGTGTGTGTGTGTGTGTGTGTGTGTGTGTGTGTGTGTGTGCGTGTGTAGGGTGACCAGATGTCCCGCTTTGCGCGGGACTGCACAGCATTTTCACGACTTTTGGTGCGTCCCGCAAATTGAGACGATGTCCCGCATATTTCATTTTGATTGGCTAAAACGCTTTTCTTTAAAATCAGATTTATCCAATGGCTGTTGAGAAAGCAGGGGAGGCTATCATCACGGGGGTGTGTTTGCTGTCAATCAAACTGTAACACACGGCGGGTGCTGGTCAAGTGTTAACCAATGAGAGTAACTCACTCACACAATGCAATCTTTGCAAGAGTAATTTTTCAATTTCACATGGCGGTGAATACGACGTCAAAAGACACCGAGAATGCGATTCTCACAAGAAACGTGTCGCTCAAAAAGAGACATCCCACTCTATGGAGACATTTCTACTCAAACCAAAAAATGATGACCACTCAGACAAGGTAACAGCAGCAGAAATAACCAGTGTTTACCATACAGTGCAACACTCCCAATCATACCGGTCAAATGACTGGTAACAAGCTAGCGCCGACCATTTTTCCAGACTCTGAGATAGTAAAGAAAATGTCATGTGGTCGTACAAAAGCAGCGTCCATAATAACAGATGTGCTGCTTGCCCCTGCCTCTGGGGAGAGTTGTTTGACAGAGTTAAAGACACCAGTGGTTCTAGGTGACAAAATAGCCCACACACTGTGGGGGGGGGGGGGGGGGGGCACCTGCTGTTGCTGTGATGGACAAAACTGAAAGCTATTTTATGTATTATTATGTTTTTCTTCCCTCCTGGACAGTTTTCATTTGTACCTATGGTTTTATTTGATCTATTAATTTATGTTGTGCCTACTTGTACAGGTAATACACTAGTTGAATTAGGAAGATGCATTTCTAAACACTTGAAGTGAATAATGCCTGCTGCCTTGGTTAGCCTTAGTTTACTATTCTTTATTAAGATACTAAATTGTTACTGCATTTTGACCTCACTTTCTGTCATTGTTTATTGGATGCTGTGGAATAAACCAAAGGAAACAGAGGGGGGGGGGTGCTGTTGAGAGGGTGTCCCACATTGTCCCACACAAACATACTCCTTGTCCCACATTTGGTTTGTTGGGATCTGGTCACCCTATGCGTGTGTGTGTGTGTGTGTGTGTGTGTGTGTGTGTGTGTGTGTGTGTGTGTGTGTGTGTGTGTGTGTGTGTGTGTGTGTGTGTGTGTGTGAGAGAGAGTGTTTGATTCCTCTGCAATCTAGCCAAGCCAGAGGATGTGCCCAGGCATTGTGTGTGTGTGTCTATATGTGTGTGTGTGTGTGTGTGTGTGTGTGTGTGTGTCTATAATATGTGTGTGTGTGTATTTCATTTATTTAAACATGTACAATGACCTGAATACTGTGTGTGAATGAATGAATGTTTGTGTGTGTGTGTGTGTGTGTGTGTGTATGTGTGTGTGTGTGTGTGTGTGTGTGAGAGAGAGAGAGTGTTTGATTCCTCTGAAATCTAGCCAAGCCAGAGGATGTGCCCAGGCATTGTGTGTGTGTGTCTACAGTGTGTGTGTGTGTGTGTGTGTGTGTGTGTGTGAGAGAGAGAGTGTTTGATTCCTCTGCAATCTAGCCAAGCCAGAGGATGTGCCCAGGCATTGTGTGTGTGTGTCTATATGTGTGTGTGTGTGTGTGTGTCTATAATATGTGTGTGTGTGTATTTCATTTATTTAAACATGTACAATGACCTGAATACTGTGTGTGAATGAATGAATGTGTGTGTGTGTGTGTGTGTGTGTGTGTGTGTGTGTGTGTGTGTGTGAGAGAGAGAGAGTGTTTGATTCCTCTGAAATCTAGCCAAGTCAGAGGATGTGCCCAGGCATTGTGTGTGTGTGTCTACAGTGTGTGTGTGTGTGTGTGTGTGTGTGTGTGTGTGTGTGTGTGTGTGTGTGTGTGTGTGTGTGTGTGTGTGTGTGTGTGTGTGTGTGTGTGTGTGTGTGTACTTTTAATTTGAATCCCCTGGTCCACATTCAATCCATATTGTGCTTTTCTTCGGTCACTAATGAGGCTCCTATCTCAGTTCAAAGAAAAAGCGAATTCTTTCAAGTAGCATCTTCTCTTTGGGGCTTGAATGTGTCATCAGCACGTCATCCAGAGAAGACCGTTCACGTTGCATCATTTATCGCATTAGCCTTTTTAATAATAATAATAATGTTTCCGTGCCGGACGCAGGGGCGGGCTTTGTCTCCTCGCTGTGATTGGCTGTGAAACGACCTCCTTAGTTGTAATGTGCTAACATCATATCCATAGCAGCTCCATGACTCACGCAGCATTAGCTCTGCTGTTTCCTCCCAGCATGCTCAGGCACTTGTAGTTGTTTTCACATGGCCATTATGCACGGTTGTTGATGCCTCCAGACATGTTCTCCTCTCTCATTCTAAGTGGAGCCTCGACTGATGTTGCTTTGAATTGCGTGAGCCAACGTTGACCCTTGATGTTCCTTTGAAGGAGCCTCTGTTTCTCTGCAGAACGTCCACAGTGCATTTACCTGAAGCAGCAGACATAATGCTCCATCTGGAACAAACTCCCAGAGACCTGCAGGTCCGCTGCAACTCTGACTACTTTTAAATCCAGGCTGAAGACTTTTCTTTCTGCCGCTGCTTCTAATTGAACTATTCACATCTCACACTGCACTGTAACTTTTATTCACGTATGTTAGACCTGTGTTATTATTTTCGGGGTCCGAAAACCAGTCAGTATCTGGTGTGAGGGGTAGGGGTAGGGTTAGGGTTAGGGGTAGGGGTAGGGTTAGGGGTAGGGGTAGGGTTAGGGTTAGGGGTAGGGGTAGGGTTAGGGGTAGGGGTAGGGTAATGTTGTGAATCGATTGGCCCATGGTGGTGGTGGGGTTATGGTATGGGCAGACGTATGTAATGGACGACGAACCCAGGCCACTCGATTCACAACATTACCCTAACCCTAACCCTAACCCCTAATCCTACCCGTCACACCAGATACTGACTGGTTTCCGGACCCCCCCAGACCCCCCCAATAAAGCAAAACTGCACGTTTCAGAGTGGCCTTTTATTGTGGCCAGCCTAAGGCACACCTGTGCAATAATCATGCTGTCTAATCAGCATCTTGATATGCCACACCTGTGAGGTGGGATGGATTATCTCGGCAAAGGAGAAATGCTCACGATCACAGATCTTTTCAGATTTGTGAACAATATTTGAGATAAATGGTTATTTTGTGTTTATAGAAAATGTTTTAGATCTTTGAGTTCATCTCATGAGAAATGTATTATATTTTTGTTCAGTGTAATACGTGAGTCTATTCTCTCTATCTGCGCTGTTCTTCCACGGTTGTAATAATGTATATTTCCCCGCTCAGGACAAATGAAGGAACTCTGATTCTGATGAGTTTTTCCTCGTGTTGAAAGGTGCCATATAAATACACTTGCCTTGCCTCGATGTGTCCGTGTAAATCTCTTTTTCTCCCCTTTGTGTGTGCCAGCATTCTTCAATAGCTACTGCGGCATTTCTGACAAAATAGTTACCTACCTCACACACACACACACACACACACACACACACACACTTCCTCCTTATGGATTCAAAGCCAGTGTTCTGCGGCTCCTTTGTTCCCCTCTGCAGGCTGGTTTCAGATCCTCTCTGCTCTGTCATCAGGATTACAGGCTGTGCTGTAGCAGATTAATGACTGACATCTCCACACTCTCTCAGCAGCGCGCCGCACACACACCGCTGTACCAGGCCTTGCTTGTGAGGAACAACTGCGGGGGAGATAATGCATTGTGTTGGTCTGAGAACAATATGTTAGCTGTGTGATGTGTGAAGTGGAATTGTGTGTGTGTGTGTGAGCCACGGCGTTTGTGTGTAAATGAGTTATTTTCAAGCGGTTGTACGTGCAGCAGAAGCTTCTCAACCTCTACACCTCAGCGCAGCTCAGCAGGACGCAGAGTTAAGTTGGTGAATACGGGCCTTAAGCTCTTGGTAATGTGTGTGTGTGTGTGTGTGTGTGTGTGTGTGTGTTCATGTGTACATATCCATGTTTGTACACTCGTGTTTTGAGAGCCCAGAAGGAAGAAATGGCAGTTACAACACGAACACATAAGAGATCGTGGACTCCTGCCTGATAGTCTCTCCAACAGAAACAGAGTGTGTGTCTGACTGCTTTGTTGGAGCATGTGCAGACCACCTGCCCATCCTGTGGACTAAAGTCATGTTCTTCACTAGATAGACATAAAAGAAAATAAGAAAACCGTTTAGTGTGTTTTTATTTCTTGCCAAAACCGTTGTGACTCACTCTCTTTGCTCCATGTTGGTCTCCACCCACTCCAAATGGAAATATCTCGCTCCACCTGCCCTTCCCTGCAGACTAAAGCCATGCTCTACACTAGAAAGAGAGGAACGCCAATGCAGGAAAGTGTGTTTTTAAAACTTGCAGTAACTCATGTACTTGACTCATTGTTGGTCTCCATCCACTCCACATTTTAATATCTGGCTCTTTAGCTGCTAAATGCTCCATTACGCTTCTCAAACTGTGTCTGAATGCTTGTTGCTGCTAAGTGGTTTGTGTGTAAATGAGTTATTTTCAAGCGGTTGTACGTGCAGCAGAAGCTTCTCAACCTCTACACCTCAGCGCAGCTCAGCAGGACGCAGAGTTAAGTTGGTGAATACGGGGCCTTAAGCTCTTGGTAATGTGTGTGTGTGTTCATGTGTACATGTCCATGTTTGTGCACTCGTGTTTTGAGAGCCCAGAAGGAAGAAATGGCAGTTACAACGCGAGCACATAAGAGATCGTGGACTCCTGCCTGATAGTCTCTCCAACAGAAACAGAGTGTGTGTCTGACTGCTTTGTTCGAGGCGTATAGTGGAAACTGGCAGCAGTCGTATACAAATCCAAAACAAACAAACTGAAAGCTAACACTTTCTGAAAGTTTGGGATAAATTAGGCCAGCGTCTCATGCCACCTCAGAGCCTGGTAGAAGCAGCTTATGTGTGTCATGAATTACTAAGTGGTCATATTTGGGGCTTCTCGCAGCCATCACACAGCTGAGGCTTAACATCCTGAGATTTGCCCTCAAGTGTCCAGGACAGCCATCTGAGCTCTGAGAGCAGCCTGGTGTCTGGGAAATGTCGCCGAAAACATGTTGTCTTTTTTGAGAGAGATCTATAGTGCTTGTGTCCTAAATGTGACTCATAATTTGGTTTATAATAATAGCCAGTGGTGCAAAGTGTATTTGTACTCTACTACCTTTCAGAGTCCATTATTGTTCACTTCTTTTATGTGGCAGCTGAATCTACTGGTGGCTTTTCACATTAACATGTTACGTTTAAATCGTATGGCGAGCTTATAAAACACAATGTGTTGTTAGAGATTAAACTCGTACCGTGCGACCTCTTCGACTGAAAGCTTCCTCCACCACTCGTCACATTTCAGAGGACATTAGGGTTGGGAACCGAAACCCGGGTACCCATACAAAATACACCATTTCGGTTCTGCTTAACGGTTCCTAAGCGCGGTAGACCCTGTATTCCACCGGGTCACCGCGCGGACCTGGAGAATCACAGAACGGCCGGTAGTCAGCGGGCCGTTGGCGGCCGGCTCGGTTCGCTGACGGCTGGCACCGCCCTTAATTTTTTTTAAACGGCATCATGTAAGTTGCGCTGACAGAGGTCCACAGTTGCCCCGCAGCGAGGCTCCCCCCGCCCTCCCGTAGACAGTTCACGAGCTCAGTCACTTCATGACACCAAAGATGGGTCGCGGTAAACGCTCTGAAGTGAGGCTCCACTACACTAAGAAAGAAAAAGACAAGGCACAGTGTAACGCCTGCTAATAGCTTGCCACAGGCATAGCTCAGTTAAAATAAAGCACAGCTATTGTGTAATACATTTGTATTACATGTATATTTTTTATTTGTAACAATTTCAGTTAAAGCTTAAAAGAATAAAGATATTTTTGTTATCTAAACGTTTGACCTCTTTCTTTTACAATTTTGTAATCGAAACGGGGATCGATAAGAACCGGAATCGGAATCGATACATTTCAAACGATACCCATCCCTAGTGGACATTGAGTGTCATATGGTAACAACGATTGGAGGCTGAAAGATACATTTTGTTTTTAGTATTTGACAAAAAAGGCAATAGATGAGAGTAACACATGCGTCACTTCCGGGCGAAAATTACGGCCCCGCCCACTTTTGCGGGAAAACAACGCTGTCATTTAAATGGCGGTCAATACAAATTCTGAAGTTTTTGCCAATCCGATCAGAATTTTTTGAAAACCGTGGATTTTTGGATCTTCAAAGAGCCCGATTACGATGGCCAGTCAGGCAAACAATTACATTCAATCATTGGAAATCGACAATCGGTCTCGATATATGGTTAAATTAATTTGTGTTGACCGCCATTCAAATGACAGCGTTGTTTTCCCCCAAAAGTGGGCGGAGCCGTACTTTTTGCCCGGAAGTGACGCATTTGTTACTCATGTATATGAAGTGAGGTGTAATTTCCCTTCGAGCCATTTGAAATGTATCTTGGATCCGTGGATTAAAAAGTACAATACCTGCCTGAATTGTAGGGAAGTAGTAAAAATACTTCAATTAACTACAAATCATTTTTTAAAACCTGTTGAATAAAAACACACACAATCATATGTGGTAAAATACTTTTATAGAGCAGTAATCCATATCTGAAAGAAATCATCCAAGCAGAACTCATCTTACTCATTTTCTCAATTTATATATATTCCTTTTTATGTATATATATCATTTGTGTGTGTGTGTGTGTGTGTGTGTGTGTGTGTGTGTGTGTGTGTAGACGTGTTGCATCAATTACAGTATATTAAAAGATTAAAATACAGGTCATAATAATTCTTTTTAAATGTCTCTGGATATAAAAGCTGGTGTTCTGACCCTCATTAGTCCATAATGAAGATGAATCCCTTCTGTATCTTTCTCTCTCTGCCTATAAACTTTAAACCTTTATAAATATCCTCCCTCCTCTGGTCTGTATTGCCTCTTGTACGGTGCCCCCTGCCCCGGCCCACCCCCTATGTATCTCCTAATTGCTTCATAACTGTGAGTCATGTTGTGCACTGAACTTTTGCTTTTATTTGACTTCAGCACTTTTACTTCCCTGCGCCAGAATGTGACCTGTAAGTGCTGAGGAGGCATTTTTTCAAAGCAGCATGTTTGCCCCAGTCAAACCATTCTCATCGACTCCAGCGGTAAAATCTCTCCTCCCACAGTTGGCATTTTAATTCAGTCTGCTCGTTTTGTTCATAGTTCATTATCTGTGTTTTTTTTTTTTTTAGTACGCAGTGCATTACGGTATCAAAATGTCTCTCGCACTCAGAGGAACCAGAAACATTTCTTCCGGTTCTTCTTGGTGGTGGCGGGGGGTCTTTCCGTCTGAGGGGAGTCCAATTGTTGTGGAGTGGAGGGTTGGGGAGTGGGGGTCTGTGGGGAGCCTTCGGGGGGGTCGCCCACCTTCCACTTGCGGACCACCTGGCCCTCCTGAAGACGGAAGTCATGCTCTACACTAAAAAAAGAGAAGAAACACAATAAAAATCAAGAGTTAGTAACTGTTTTCACTCGTCACCTGACTTTTTCTCAAAATTCTGACTTTTTTTTTTTTTTTAACTTTTTCTCAAAATTAAAACAAAATTCTCAAAATATTCTGACTTTTTTCTCAAAATTCTGACTTTTCAGAATACTTAACATTTTTAATAATCCCTCGTCACTGGCTTGAGCTTCAACCTCAGGATCCATGTATCTGTGATCCTCTCCAGAATGGAAGGAGTCATCACATACAGAGCATCAACTAGTTCCTGAACAGTGTCCTTCACATGCTGATATCCAAGAGAGGGAGTTACACAGTCACAAGATGGAGGAATACCGCTTCTTGTAGGTAATCGTAAATCCAGTCATGTTCAAAGTACTGAGTTTTTTCTCAAAATGTTGGCTTTTTTCTGAAAATATCAAAATTCTGACTTTCTCTCAAAATTCAGAATTTCTCTCAAAATCTCAAAATTCTGACTTTTTCCAAAAATTCTGACTTTTTCCAAAAATTCAGAATTGTTCTCAAAATCCTGACTTATTCTCAAAATCAATTTGTTTTACATTTTCTCAAAATTCTGTATTTTTCTAAAAATGTCAAAATTCTGACTTTTTCTAAAAATCTCAAAATTCTGACTTTTTCTCTAAATCCTTACTTTCTCTCAAAATCCTGACTTATTCTCAAAATCAATTTTTTTTTTACATTTTCTCAAAATTCTGAATTTCTCTCAAAATCCTGACTTTTTACTCAAAATCTCAAACAGTGTCCTTCACATGCTGATATCCAAGAGAGGGAGCTACACAGTCACAAGATGGAGGAATAGAAAGCAGTATTCAATGTTTACTTCAGATTAGCTCCACGTCAGAAATGAGCATGCTTGATGTCTCTCTCCATAGAGGCTGAATCATCATGTTAATCACATAGCTATCATCTGCCTCAAACAGTCCTGATGCTCTTCTAGGTAATCACACATCCTGTCATGTTCACAGCTACAGTTGGGATACCTTTGTTATCATGTTACTCTGATGTTGGAAGAGGACATTCAGGATTTTCCCAACAAGTGTTTTTTTTACTTCTAATAACTGATGTGAGGAACCTTTTTTGCTCCTTGTTTGGTCTCCTCCCCATACATATACCTGCCCTTCCTGCAGATAATAGGAAATGCAGGAAAGTGTTAGAGTAGTTTTTAAACTTTCGACTGACTCTTAATGCTCCATGTTTGGTCTCCACCCACTCGAAATGTAACGATCTTGCTCTTTGGCTCCTAAGTGCTCCTCTAAATTCTCATTAACTCTGTGTCTGTCTGCTGTGTACTGCTAAGTAGGCGGGGTGCAGTGGGTTTGAGCAGCTTTTTCACTGAAAACAGCAGCCAGGAAACAAGCTACGTCATAACGCTCCCTAAAGCCGAGGAGAGCTTCAGATCCGAGTGATAATACTCTGTAGACTCTTCCCCACGAGTGGCGGCTTTCATATCGTCACATTGTTTCCACATTGTTATTACAAAGAAATCAATTTATTGCAGAAATAAATATGAAGAGTGTGAACAGAAGAAAACACAAGAAAGTGTGTGAAGCACCGAAAGAGACTCCCGCATCTCTGCAGTCACACACACCGAACGAAAAGTCAGAAAGGTGCATCGTCAGCAGGGATTTTGGGCCCCATGAAAAGATAATCACATTGGTTACTTAAACGTTTTTTTCTTAATGTTCTAAAATAGTTTGGGCCCCTGTCAGTCTCGGGCCCTTAGAATCGTCCTAACCTTTCACCCCCTTACGGCGCCCCTGATCGTCAGTCACGTGACGGCTCAGAGCTGAACGAGAGGTGACCTCTGAAGCACCTCTGCAGAGGCTATAGGTAATGTAAGCAAAATGCATCTGCAGTCAAAAAGGACAATATTTGCTCGGTGAATTACTTTTGTCAGCAGTTACATGTTGGGTACAGATTCCCCCCCCCCCACCCCACCCCTCGAGAACTGATTCCTTTCCCCCCTTTTCTTTTTCCTTATTCATTTTTTCTTTGCTGCTATTCTTGCTTATTATGCAGTGGCCTAGTTAGCTGGTGTTTCTCATCACAGCAGCACAGATGCTGGAAATAAAGAGGACTCCCTCGGTTGAGGAAGAGAGGAGGACTGGAACAATAAGGACTCATCACATTCACATCCTTCTGGCTTCTTTTTTTGATTTACGTAGCTCCCACTCCCTCAACCACTTCACTGTGAAATGCCCACTGGTGATCGAATGCGATGAATACACAGATTTTTAACTTGCATATCTCGCATATCTCATTTTAAAACTAGTTGTTTTGAATGTGTTATATAAATAATAGGGTGGTCCTTAGTGCTATGTACATTTTCAAATTCATTTATTTTAAGCTCCAACCACCGGAATTTGTTATGATAGTCAAGAAAACTCTCCTGGTGAATGTTGTCCTCAATCTGACAACATTTACCCCCCCCTCATCGACCTGGGCTGCCACACCAGCCACGGTGCTGCAACTGAGGCTACACTTCCAGGTCGATGAGGGGGGGGTGGGGGGGTAAATGTTGTCAGATTGAGGAAAACATTCACCAGGAGAGTTTTCTTGACTAATAGAATGAATTCTGGGCGTTTATTGCACCTCAAACATTAAAACTAATCCAGAGTTCAGTGTTCCTGGACTTCCTCTAAGAACAAAGGACAGTCGAAGAAGAGCTCTGTGGCTTCAGGCTCGATCGCCGTTCAAATGACAGCGTTGGTTTCCCCCAAAAGTGGGCGGGGCCGTAAAGTGACATAGATGTTACTCTCATCTATGGACATCGATCGCCTACTGTTATATTTAACCATACATCGAGCGTGATCGTCGATTTCCAATGGCTTAATGTAATTGTTCGCCTGACTGGCCATCGTAATCGGGCTCTTTGAAGATCCACAAATCCATGGTTTTCTTACATTTCTGATCGGATTGGCAAAAACTTCAGAATTTGTATCGACCGCCGTTCAAATGACAGCTTTGTTTTTCCCCCAAAAGTGGGCGGAGCCGTACTTTTTGTCCGGAAGTGAAAACATTCACCAGGAGCAGAGTTTTCGTGACTAATAGAATGAATTCTGGAGTTGGAGCTTAGACTTTCCCACTTTCAATTTTAAGGACCACCCTAATAAATAAAGATTGAGATTGCTCCATTTTTGGTCTCTACCCACTCCAAATGTTAATGTCTAGCTCTACCTGCCCTTTCCTGCAGACTTAAAGTGGACCTATCATGCTATATTTGAAAAATATATTGTCTGTGAAGTTTTTTTTTCAAAATACCAAACAGATCCCCCATTGTAGCCGTGCCTCATTCTGCTCAAACCCCTCTTTTGAAGCCCTGTTAGAAAAAGGCGGATCTTGGGTCCTTAGCTTGAAAAAAAAGAAAGAAGAGGAGGCGGAGCTAATGCCTGATCAGAATTCTACCGGAGATAAAGTTAAATTCTGCTGTGATAAAACGCCATCCTGTTCTAAACCACGTCAAGGATTATTTCTGAAACAGTATGGAGCTCAAATGCTTTTTCTCTTGCAGGTTTATCACAAGGTGAGTTCCTTTCTTATTTCCTGCTTTTTAAACACATGTGCTCTCCAGCACAGCTGAGAGTGTTAGCGAGGCTTGCTAATGTCAACAAAAACGAGATTACGTCCAAAACACATCAGGCATTGTTTCGGATAGCAATTTCATGTGGGTCCGCCGCCGATTTGACGTTAGATCGGATGGAATCTGTATCCGCTCGTCGTGCACCCGTTTTTAAAAGATTTGGGTACGGAGGAAAAGAGAGAGGGTTATATTTTCTGACACTGCGTGAGTTCCCATCACAAAGTGCATTTTGCATGATATGTCCCCTTTAAGTCATGCTCTACACTAGAAAGACAAAAGAGACGATGCATTAAAGTGTTTTTAAAACTGAGGAGGACTGGAACAACAAGGACTCTCACATTCACATCCATCTGACTTTTTAATACGTAGCTCCCACTCCCTCGACCACTTCACTGTGAAATGCCCACTGGTGATCTAACGCACTGAATAAACAAATGAAACCCCAGACAGGAGCACGGCGTAGGCACCGGGTGCGGGACGGAGTAAACAGTCAAACAGTGAGTGGGCACAAAGAGCGGTGGAGAGGATTTCTTTCCTCCGCAATATTTACAGCAGGTCGGCAAAATAAAGCCACTTCAGATTCAAACAAACCCACGAAGCTGAAATGAGGCGCGAGCGTAGGGAGTTGCAATGAACTGGTCAAAGGGGGGTCCTTCTGAGTCTTTTATCATCTTTTGGAAAAGAGGCACACAGCCAACAGAAAGCAAATGTCTCCTCAGCCGAGTGCAATGACTCAATCTGAAGAGTCTGCTTTTATACAGTTTCAATGCTTAGTCATGAGATAACTGAGCCATGATCAGATCAATGGTCTCCATCTGTGTGGTCACATGGCACCTAGTGACTGGTCATCTACCCTAGGGGATGAGATCTCAATTGATCGAGTATCTTATGACTTTCAAGGCGTACAGAATTGTATTATTTATACTATATCATGAAAGCAAATTCTTTGATAAGCATAACTTCCATTACGTCAGCAGGAAAGACAGCAATGGAGTCATAAATGTCCTTTATACTTGGGACGATGGGAACATGTCCACTAGCACAAAGAATCGTACACTTTGAGAAAAGTTTATCTGCACAGAACCAGCACACTCTGGAGGACTGTTCACACTTTTTGGGGTGTATTCCTGGGTAACCCAAGTGGTGCAATTTGGACCATCGGAACGTTTAATATTAGTAATAATGGAATAGACAATAGTAAAACAATGGTTGCTCCCGCTTTGCAGCAGCGTAGCACAGTGACTGCAATCGTTTTCAATATAGCAATAGCATGTATATATGTGTTGTTTGCAGAGGTGGGAAGGAGTGGAGTACAAATACTTCGTTACTTAAGTACATTGTTCTGGTATCAGTACTTTACTCCACTACTTATTTTTCTGACGTCTTTTTACTTTGACTTCTCACATGTTGAACTCCAATACCTGTACTTTCTACTTCTTATATGTTGAACTCAAATACCTGTACTTTCTACTTCTCACATGTTGAACCCAAATACCTGTACTTTCTACTTCTTACATGTTGAACACAAAGACCTGTACTTTCTACTTCTTACATGTTGAACCCAAAGACCTGCACTTTCTACTTCTTACATGTTGAACCCAAATACCTGTACTTTCTACTTCTTACATGTTGAACACAAATACCTGTACTTTCTACTTCTTACATGTTGAACCCAAAGACCTGTACTTTCTACTTCTTACATGTTGAACCCAAATACCTGTACTTTCTACTTCTTACATGTTGAACACAAATACCTGTACTTTCTACTTCTCACATGTTGAACCCAAATACCTGTACTTTCTACTTCTTACATGTTGAACCCAAAGACCTGTACTTTCTACTTCTTACATGTTGAACCCAAATACCTGTACTTTCTACTTCTTACATGTTGAACCCAAATACCTGTACTTTCTACTTCTTACATGTTGAACTCAAATACCTGTACTTTCTACTTCTTACATGTTGAACCCAAATACCTGTACTTTCTACTTCTTACATGTTGAACTCAAATACCTGTACTTTCTACTTCTTACATGTTGAACTCAAATACCTGTACTTTCTACTTCTTACATGTTGAACACAAATACCTGTACTTTCTACTTGTTACATGTTGAACCCAAATACCTGTACTTTCTACTTCTTACATGTTGAACACAAATACCTGTACTTTCTACTTCTTACATGTTGAACCCAAATACCTGTACTTTCTACTTCTTACATGTTGAACTCAAATACCTGTACTTTCTACTTCTCACATGTTGAACCCAAATACCTGTACTTTCTACTTCTTACATGTTGAACACAAATACCTGTACTTTCTACTTCTTACATGTTGAACCCAAATACCTGTACTTTCTACTTCTTACATGTTGAACTCAAATACCTGTACTTTCTACTTCTTACATGTTGAACCCAAATACCTGTACTTTCTACTTCTTACATGTTGAACCCAAATACCTGTACTTTCTACTTCTTACATGTTGAACCCAAATACCTGTACTTTCTACTTCTCACATGTTGAACCCAAATACCTGTACTTTCTACTTCTTACATGTTGAACCCAAATACCTGTACTTTCTACTTCTCACATTTCCCAAACAGCTGGTTCCTTTAGTCTGAATGTGTGTTTGGTGGCGTGATCATTATTCTTTAGAGTCATTGCGTGCCTATTGATTTGAACACGATCCGTGTATCCATCATTTCCTGGTCTTCTCTAAAGAAGAGGGACCAATGGAAACGTTGTCATGTTGCCGTTGTTCAGCATGGAAACATTCATTAGCTAACAATGACATTATTGTTCTATTAATATAAAGGGAGGTCAGGTACTCTTTAAAACAGCTGCTAGTTATGGGTACTTTTTACTGAAGTACATTTCAAAGCCTCTTTACTTTCACTTGAGTAAAGAAGTTTAGTCTGTACTTCTACTTTCACCACAGTATTTTTAAACACGAGTGTCTGTACTTCTACTTGAGTAAAGAATGTGTGTACTTTTGGCCCTCTCTGGTTGTTTGCATGCGGCACTTAATGCTATAGTGGTTTTTAATCTGTAAAAAGTGTCCCCTACCACTTTTTCTAACAAAGTGACGCCCATGCATGGAGTCCATTTCTGCCACCCTGTAAATAAAACACTCACATCTCCAAGGCCTTCTCATTTCGTGCCACCATACTGTTCAGCTGCCTATAGGACTCCCCAGTGGCTGCTGCTATCTGAGAGCCATCTTTGTGAAAATGAATTGCCTCGGTGCAGCGCTCTGGCTCAGTGGCACTGTGGGAGCTGTCCACCCTCAACCTTAATTATCTGCACACTGCGCGCACAAACTGTGGCAGACAGGAAGCTGTGAAGCCAACACTGAACTGCTCCTCACATCTACTCTTTCACTGGCTTCAGGCTGCTCCCATCCCCAGGTGCTGCCTGCGGGCAAACAATAATAGAGGTGGAGAAAGTACTAAGAAGTAAAAGTTGAGTACTAAAAATACCCTGTTACAAGTAAAAGCCCTGAATTCTAAATGTTTCTTCAGTAAATGTATTGGTATCAGAATGTACAAAAGTCAAAGTATTTGTTATGTCCATTTACAGAATCATATACTATATATGGTAGAGACACTACATACTGCTATACACCTGAACATCAGCAGGAGAGGACTCTTTAAAGTAGAGACACTACATACTGCTATACACCTGAACATCAGCAGGAGAGGACTCTTTAAAGTAGAGACACTACATACTGATATACACCTGAATATCAGCAGGAGAGGACTCTTTAAAGTAGAGACACTACATACTGATATACACCTGAACATCAGCAGGAGAGGACTCTTTAAAGTAGAGACACTACATACTGATATACACCTGAACATCAGCAGGAGAGGACTCTTTAAAGTAGAGACACTACATACTGATATACACCTGAACATCAGCAGGAGAGGACTCTTTAAAGTAGAGACACTACATACTGATATACACCTGAACATCAGCAAGAGAGGACTCTTTAAAGTAGAGACACTACATACTGATATACACCTGAACATCAGCAGGAGAGGACTCTTTAAAGTAGAGACACTACATACTGATATACACCTGAACATCAGCAGGAGAGGACTCTTTAAAGTAGAGACACTACATACTGATATACACCTGAACATCAGCAAGAGAGGACTCTTTAAAGTAGAGACACTACATACTGATATACACCTGAACATCAGCAGGAGAGGACTCTTTAAAGTAGAGACACTACATACTGATATACACCTGAACATCAGCAGGAGAGGACTCTTTAAAGTAGAGACACTACATACTGATATACACCTGAACATCAGCAGGAGAGGACTCTTTAAAGTAGAGACACTACATACTGATATACACCTGAACATCAGCAGGAGAGGACTCTTTAAAGTAGAGACACTACATACTGATATACACCTGAACATCAGCAAGAGAGGACTCTTTAAAGTAGAGACACTACATACTGATATACACCTGAACATCAGCAGGAGAGGACTCTTTAAAGTAGAGACACTACATACTGATATACACCTGAACATCAGCAGGAGAGGACTCTTTAAAGTAGAGACACTACATACTGATATACACCTGGACATCAGCAGGAGAGGACTCTTTAAAGTAGAGACACTACATACTGATATACACCTGCACATCAGCAGGAGAGGACTCTTTAAAGTAGAGACACTACATACTGATATACACCTGAACAGCAGCAGGAGAGGACTCTTTAAAGTAGAGACACTACATACTGATATACACCTGAACACCAGCAGGAGAGGACTCTTTAAAGTAGAGACACTACATACTGATATACACCTGAACATCAGCAGGAGAGGACTCTTTAAAGTAGAGACACTACATACTGATATACACCTGAACACCAGCAGGAGAGGACTCTTTAAAGTAGAGACACTACATACTGATATACACCTGAACATCAGCAGGAGAGGACTCTTTAAAACCATAAACATTACTCAAGTATCTTTAAACCTTCGAAGGTGTTAAACTGCAGGTCAAACAAGTGAAGCAACAAAAAGAAAATCACATTTCTGACTGCAGGGGACAAGGCTGTGTGGTTTTTATTACAGAGCTTGAAGTACACACACAGCAATTACTGTGAAACTACTGTGAAAACACATTTTCTCAACTCTACCTGCACTGCTGTTATATTGAGCTTGCAGCTGCCGCCTGTACCGTATGAGCTCAGGTCAACACACAATCATTCTCTCCCACACTGTGTGCTTGGATCCTACATTACATCAACTCTGACACCCTCCTTTTCTGAATTATCTACCGTATCATTGGTAATACACACCTGCTGTTATTTTCCACTGGGGGAAAGGAACAAAATACATTAAAGTCAAGTACTGTACTACCGTATAGGTTCGCTGAATTAAAAAGAAGAATAAATGAACCAAAGAAATTGAAAACCATAAAGCAAATTCAGGCAGTAAGTTTAAAGATTCACACTTAAAGTATACAGCTTACAAAGAAATACAATCTGACCCTTTTACATCAAACATTATATGCACTTTTTAGGTTTTTAGGAACATCGTAATCCTGTTTGTGATCCACATATTTAAGAAATGTAACAGCAATCTGATTAAGTCAGTTTTTATGTTACTGTAAGGCAGTGTTGTAGTCAAGTCACCAATTCACGAGTCCAAGTCACTCTCGAGTCACCACTCTTCGAGTCCGAGTCATCATTGCCTGTAATCGAGTCTGAGTCCAAGTCCAAGTCAGCGAGAATTCACGAGTCCAAGTCCGAGTCGCGTCAATCAGTGCGCGAGTCTGAGTCGAGTCCGAGTCGAGTCCCGAAAGTCGGCACTCAAGTCCACGACTCGAGTACTCCATCTCTGCTGTAAGGCAATAGCCTACTTGTGCAGTATCCTGAATACATAATCCCGTTACACGTAATCTGTTATTCCCGAAGCCTGCCTGTAACAAAAACGTCTCGTTATTTAAAAAGAAAGCTATAAGAGAGAACATTGCTAAGATATTTCGTGTTGATTGCCTTTTCGCTGCTATATCTCTGCTTTAAGTGTCTCCTCCACCACTCAGAGGAGGAGGACCGATCTCCTGCAGGAGCTGGAGCATGAATGTTTTATAGATCAAGAATGAAAAAGAGATGACGCCCTGTTTAACCCCTTATATTATTTGAAAACCCAGTTTGAGAGTATTATTTTCAGCTTGTCAAATCTTAAGTGTGGATCCGATCCGACTGCACTTAGGATGCTTTTTCCAGGAAGCTCTCTCTTCCCTCACCTGACTGCAGTAAAAGCTAAAGTACTTTTGATATACTAGTTAATATCTTAAGTGCTAATTCCCTTTTAATTGTTTTGAATGGGCAGTTTTGAACCACCTTGAATCCCATGCAAATGATACGGTAATAAGTACAGATTTGCTGATTCAATGCCCTGCGGAGATACAGTGTTCTTGGGCAAGGTCGCGGTCTCCCAAACCGATTAACAAAAAGAAAAGAGAGGAGATTTATTCAGTACATCTCTAGGGAATGAGTGGCGTGCACAGAGTAAGGTCACACCGTGGGAATGGATAGTGTACGGACATGTTTTACAGCTAAATGAATTAACTACAGTACAGCAGCTGATGTGTGGATGACTTTGGAGTCACTTTGATCCTCACACTAAAACTCTGTAGTTGTTTTAATGACCAAAACATACAGGATCAATACGATTAGACTCACATTGATGACATTTAGAGATGCCCAGTTCAGCTTGCTCGGGTTTTTCCCTTTCCTGTAGTGTGTTATATACATTTGTGTGCATGTAAACGGTCTGCAAAGGCAAACATATTGAACTACATATAATGAAATAAAGGATTATATAGATATATAGCGAGTAAAGTACTTTATATAGAGGTATAAAGGGTAAAAGGTAGAGATGTCCCGATCCGATCACGTGATTTTCAAAAGATCGGGACAAAAAAAATCGGGGATCGGGATTTTTATTTTTATTTTTTTAATAATTTTTTTTAATTTAATGTTACAAAACAAAAATGACCATGTTCACGTCTTAAAGTCATCCTGAGGCCTTAGTTTTGGTTTGAAATGACACAACATCATGTATGTGTTGCTTCTTTTGGGCTTGTTTTCAGACCTGGTTGCTCATTCCTCTCAAATCTGGCAACAGAGTGGGCGCGCAGTGTCTAGCAGTAAGCTAACGAGAGGCTACGTTCAGCTGGTGACTCGGGACTCGGGACAGAGAAAATGTCAGGAGTTTGGAAGTATTATAAAATTGAAAGCGAAGGCAGTGTAACAGCCAGATGCAATGTTTGCAAGGCGGAGGTTCCGCGTGGTGGAAAGAACAGAGCTACGTTCAACACGACCAATCTAATACGCCACCTGAGAAACAAACACCAACAACAACACGACGAGTACACAGCGGCCATTCAGGTAACGGCACTGAAACAACCGACACTTTCAGAGACTTTTAAAAGGAAAGAGAAACTGCCCCAGAACAGTGAAAAGGCCAAACAAATAACAGCCAAGATAGCTGAACTCATCGCGTTGGATGACCAGCCGTTATCTGTTACCTTTTTTTTCTCTTAATGCATTGCATAAAGATCGGATCGGGAAAAATCGGTATCGGCAGATTGTCAAAATCAAATGATCGGAATCGGATCGGGAGCAAAAAAATGTGATCGGGACATCCCTAGTAAAAGGTACTGAATATTGAAGTAGAAATTACCCAAAATAAAGGAATAACTAATGGAAAAACGTTCCCTTTATAGGGGAATAAACTACCATATAAATATATAAAAACAATTATATGGATCACATGTGTCAAACTCAAGGCCTGGGGGCCAAATCAGGCCCTTGGTGTCAGGGTGTGGAAAATGGGACCCAAGTGCAGTTTAAAAAAGGACTAAAAAAGGTAAGGTAACAAAAAGCGAGCTTTATTATCAAAAGCCGAAGGCAGGAAAAAACAAGATACTACTTAAGAGAAACAAAACCGGGGAGCACGACAGACGGGAACAAACTTACAGACGGGAACAGGCAGGAGACACGGACAAGCATGGGTGACAGGGACATGAAATGACGACGAACAGACATGGAGCACAGGGGAAGACTAAACACACAGAAGGGTAATCACAGGACAAGACATAGCTGGCAGGGGAGGAGAAACACAAGGGCAACAGGTGAACACAATGAGGCACAATCAGGAGGGAAGCTAACGACAGGAAGTCAAACACAGGGAGTAGGATCAGACAAGACACAAGGAGGAAAACATGTCAAAACAAAAAGGTGGAAAATTAAAACAAAAATCCAAAACCATGACACTTGGTGGATTTAATTTCGGTCCGCAGGATAATTTCTAATTCCTATTAGATCTGGCCCTCCGGTATATTGCACGCACACCTTCACTCCATCCTGAGGGTCTCCTCAGCTCAGAGCCTGAGCCCAAACATTGATGACCTTGCACCCAAGATGAGATGCCAAGTATCTGAACTAGCATCACAGAGCAGCACACTGAGTTCAATGGATGCTTCCTTCTGCACTTTCTCTCTCACGACAACAGGGCATGTTTGGTTTTCTCTTTGAGGGGAATAGTTTTGTTGAAGCTGTTGTTGGCCTGTGGGAAAATGTACTCATTAGAAATGACTCTGGAAAAGCTGCAGATAGAGCCATAAGAAATGAATGCAACTGATTATTTAATGTTGTTTTAATAGGCAATCATTGAAGCTTTGTTAGTTCCAGGTTTAATATGTGCAATAAGTTCATTTCAATAAGTTCTGCATTAAACATTGAACCAGTCCGGCCCTCCACTAGTACGCATTTTTTAATCTTGGCCCACTGTGTGTTTGAGTTGGACACCCCTGGAATACTGTACTGTAAACAAATGTTTAACACATTCATATAATCTACACGTCTTGTTGTTGTGTTTGACGGCTCTGAACTGATACTGATTTAAAAACAAACAATTAAAGCTGTATATTCACACTTTTAATCATCATTTAAAAACTACAAGGCTCCACTAACGAGATAGTAAAGACTGAGGCGAGAACTGATAGGAATTACAATCTGAAGAGTGAGGCAAAGTATTATTTAAGCTTGTATCGCTGCGAGGAGATTGTGCAACGGAGCAAAACAAGGAAGACTGTAAACACGAGTCAGACCTCAGGGACACGTCATTATGTGATTTATGCTATCTGCTTTGACTATGCCACATCATGTATGCTAATCAAAGGATGCTAAAAGCTCGAAAGCAGTCAGGTCACATAACAATAAAACTCCTTTAAGCATTAAACAGAACATTGTATTTTATTTCAGGATATCAATTTGGCTTTTTTCCCGCAAGGTCAATACATTTGGCTTCATAACGTAAGGTTTTCTTATCAAGCTCCACATTTATGGAATCAGTTTCCAGTTTGTGTTCGGGCGGCAGACACCCTATCCGTTTTTAAGAGTGCGCTTAAGACCTTCCTTTTTGATAAAGCTTATAGTTAGGGCTGATTAGATTCAGCCCCTAGTTTTGCTGATAGGCTTAGTTTGTCGGGGGACATCTTACTTCGTCCTTCTCTCTGTCTATACCTGTGTACTCTCATGTTCCGATTAACCCAGCTTCCCCAAATGTCTTTCTTTTTGGTGTCTATATACGCCGGGATCCGGAGTCATGGATGATCCTGCGGTCCTGTGTCCTGCATCGCGAGCCCTGGATCTTGAGTCGTGGCTGTGGTCATGGATCATAGGTCCTGGATGGATATCCTCGTGGATTCATCTTCCTATTATACACACATGCATTTCCAAACATTTGGACTACCTATGTTGCAAATGTATTATCTCTTCAATTTACACACGGCATCTATTGCACGTCTGTCCGTCCTGGGAGAGGGATCCCTCCTCTGTTTCTCTCCCTGAGGTTTCTCCCATGTTCCCTTTAAACTGTGGGTTTTCTCCGGAAGTTTTTCCTTGTACGATATGAGGGTCTAAGGACAGAGGGTCTAAGGACAGAGGGTCTGAGGACAGAGGGTCTAAGGACAGAGGGTCTAAGGACAGAGGGTCTAAGGACAGAGGGTCTAAGGACAGAGGGTCTGAAGACAGAGGGTCTGAGGACAGAGGGTCTAAGGACAGAGGGTGTCGTATTGTCATACTGATATTCTGTACAAACTGTGAAGTCCACTGAGACAAATGTAACATTTGTGATATTGGGCTATATAAATAAACATTGATTGATTGATTGATTGATTGATTGATTGATTGATTGATTGATTGATTGGCAGCCATTCAGAACTAATCTGTGGATTTAAATAACCTTGTAAAGCTTTAATGTCACCGTCTCTCCCTTTATCTTACATCTTTTCTTCCATTGTGTTGTCATGAATGCCTAATATTTACATTTTCATAGCAATTACCCGCTAATGTGACCTTATTAGCGACCTATGTCACTTTGCAAACAGCTTTGTTTTTCAAAAAAATGAACGGCGCAGCATTTCCCAGCCACACATCAAGAGAGAGTGCAGACTCTCACCTTGTTTGTATTTATCTCCCTGTTCATGAATAAATAACATAAAAGGTTGTTTATTGCAGAAACTGGAAGATTTAAGGTCGGAGAACATCCTCTGCATCAAATAGCTTCGTAAATAAAGAGCAAGTGAGGTTAAGATTGATTTCTGATGACGCATAAGCTCGGGGATGAGGGAATAAAAGCAGATGTAGTCCAGGAGCTTACAGTCCATCAGTTAGCCTTCATGCTATCGTGGTCCAACTCTCAGAGCTTTGTTTGCTCTGCAGAGCTCATTGTTCCACGGGAAGATGCTGCACAAAGTGTTTAAATGAGACAAGCTGGCAAACACCGAACCTGCAGCCAAATGAGAGGCTGAGCATCCAGGATTTCGGAAAAAAAGATGTGAATACACACTCATTACTGGTTTACTTTGGGAGTTCACTGTGCTGCTGCTATCCCCGTTAGCTGCATATGTGACCTGGTTATTAAATGTAGCATGACAAAGGGATTGGTAGGTAACATATTTAATATTTAATAGCATAATCTTTCAGAGGGGAACAATTGAGAGCATAACACTTCCCAAAAGTAGTGCAGGAATGAGTCCTAAAACAAAGAAATTAGTCAGCCTTCTAGCACTTCCTGTTCTGGAAGTCAATGTTTTTAGCCTGAAATAAGGTCTGTGGTTAACACAAGCTGAAGATATATTTTTTCTACGACATAAAGCTAGTCAGTAAATACCCCACTGGTGGATTTTAAAACGCCGGTTGCTGACAAGTGTCTAAATTAGACGACTAAACATCATCACGCCCAACATTAGCCGCCTTCAGCTTAACGGTGGTGACGTGAAGTCATGTGATCGTGCTGTAGTTCCTTTATAGCCCAACATTAGCCACCTTCAGCTTAACGGTGGTGACGTGAAGTCATGTGATCGTGCTGTAGTTCCTTTATAGCCCAACATTAGCCACCTTTAGCTTAGCGGTGGTGATGTGAAGTCATGTGAATGTGCTGTAGTTCCTTTATAGCCCAACATTAGCGCCCTTTAGCTTAGCGGTGGTGACGTGAAGTCATGTGATCGTGCTGTAGTTCCTTTATAGCCCAACGTTAGACGCCTTTAGCTTAGCGGTGGTGACGTGAAGTCATGTGACCGTGCTGTAGTTCCTTTATAGCCCAACATTAGCCGCCTTTAGCTTAGCGGTGGAGACGTGAAGTCATGTGACCGTGCTGTAGTTCCTTTATAGTCCAACATTAGCCGCCTTTAGCTTAGCGGTGGTGACGTGAAGTCATGTGACCGTGCTGTGGTTCCTTTATAGCCCAACATTAGCCACCTTTAGCTTAGCGGTGGTGACGTGAAGTCATGTGACCGTGCTGTAGTTCCTTTATATCCCAACATTAGCCACCTTTAGCTTAGCGGTGGTGACCTGAATTCACGTGACAGAGCCAGGGGCGCCGCCAGGGATTTTGGGCCCCATGAAAAGATATCACATTGGTTACTTAAACATTTTTTCCTTAATGTTCTAAAATTGTTTGGGCCCCTGTCAATCACAGGCCCTTAGAATCGTCCTAACTTTTCACCCCTTTACGGCGCCCCTGCGAGCTGTAGTTCCTTTATAGCCCAAAATTAGCCGCCTTTAGCTTAGCGGTGGTGACGTGAGGTCATGTGACCGTGCTGTAGTTCCTTTATAGCCCAACATTAGCTGCCTTTAGCTTAGCGGTGGTGACGTGAAGTCATGTGACCGTGCTGTAGTTCCTTTATAGCCCAACATTAGCCACCTTTAGCTTAGTGGTGGTGACGTGAAGTCATGTGACCGTGCTGTAGTTCCTTTATAGCCCAACATTAGCCGCCTTTAGCTTAGCGGTGGTGACGTGAAGTCATGTGACCGTGCTGTAGTTCCTTTATATGGAAAAATCCCATTGCTTTTTTTCCTATGCTAACTTTGGGGTCTGCTCACAGAAATACGTCTTCCCTGCACCACCCTATATCTGGCTCTTTAGCTGCTAAATAATCTTTCGAAAAAGCAACGTTGAATTAGCTCGTACACAATGCAGCAACATGTTTACCCACCAAGAACAGCAACAAAGCCAACATCTCACCAGTTCATTCACTCGTTGCCTTTCAACTTCAAGCTGGATTGTATGCTCCTATCGTGTTCAAATCACTCCATGGATTAGCGCCTGAATCCCTGTCAAATCCCTATAGATCCCTCCTCTGACATGGCCCTATAATTATTCCCAGGGTGAGGACAAAGACATTCAAGTGTAGATCTGTGTCGATAAATCTCTGTGCTGGTATTGAGGAAATTGGAACAGAATTTAGTGTTGGGCCACCCGGAGCTTATGAGGGCCAAATTTAGAGCAACATATGTGGTGAGGTGTGCTTTCCAAGTCTCTTTCTAACAAAGGAGCCAGGATTTTTCCTCAGTGGGCGAACACTAGACAATATACTGCAGTGATTTGTTTAGAAATCACTGCAGTATATTTGTCACGATAAACTGCTTTTACTAAGTACACGTTTAAGGTACTTCTTCATTTTACTCCACTACCTTTTGAAGGCAAATGTCAGGTGATTTAATACAAAATATGAATGTATTACTAAATTCATGATATATTATTATTATAGGTTAAGCTATAGCAGTATATAAAGAAATTCTATTAAATTACACGTTTACAAGCTGCAACATTAAATTGATCTACATATTACTGAAACAATTATAATTATATTTAAATGTATAATTCTAATCCAATTCTTAAATGCACCATTCTGCATTTTTAGAACTTTCACTTTTTATTAACAATGACATTTAAGTACTGTACATGTACGGGTGAACATAGGTTAATAATAAAATGGTATACTGTATCCTAAACATTATATCTTAAGTATATTTTGATGCTCATACTTTTGCATTTTTACCTGAGCACTTTTGTTATTACTGACGTTTGGTCACTTTCAGACTTTAAGATGTATTTGTGTGCAAAGTGTGTTAACTGTACATTGAGTGTTGTTTTATTTGACAGAGACACCATCCATTCTCCTCTCTAAATGTAATAGTTAATTAGAATAAAGTACCTTATACTGTATAGAGGTATAATGGGTCAAAAGTGTATTAAAGTAGAAATTACTCAAAATAAAGGAATACATCTCGGAACCCTTTTTAGAGGAGTAAAGTACCATATGATATAAAAACAGTTATATGGAGGAATGAGCTACTGTCCAGGTGCTGGGAATGAAGCATAAAGAAAAATAATGAACTATATTCAAAGGGTTAAATTACCATATATGGATATAAGGTGCCATTGATGGGGGAATAAAGGACCATAGAGGATAAGAAATATACAAGGCCTTATATGTCCAATTTAAATTGACAGGCTTAAAAACGTATATATACAGTAACATATATTTAAGAGTACACTAGGGATCTAACGATATATCGAATATCGCGGTAAATAAATGTCTCAATACCGTCGTGAGACTGACAAAATATACCGCGATTTTTTTTTTTTTATTATTTTTTTTTTTTTTTAAACCTTTATTCAACCAGATGGTTCCATTGAGATCATCGAGGGAGACCTGTCCAACATGGCAGCAAGTAGGTTACAACATGAACGTAAAACAGATAACACAAAAGGACATGGTATTTACAGGGCGACATGTACACACCTAGAGACATTGACAAGTACCAACAGTATATCTTTATCTCTGTCAATAAGCCTCACCTTCTTGGCAAACACTGTAATGTTTTTGAAGTGGTGGAGAGACAATGCACAGTTTGACCCACTGCTGTCACCCATGGCCAAAGCATATCTCTCTGTCCCAGCAACATCAGTACCAAGCAAGAGAGTTGTTTCCACAGCAGGGGATTTTGCAAACGCCCAAACATCCCAGCTTCTACCTGGAAATGTGGACATGCTCATATTCCTGACAGATAACCTTGATGACGCTGAGTGAGAGAGTGAGAGTTGAGTTACTTGAAAAACTAAAGTGAAACTTGATTTATTCTATTGCAGGCTCTGATTATTATATTGTTGACACTTTAAAATACTACTATCTACTAAAATGCTGTACAAATCAGATTTATTATTTAATAAAGAAAAAAAATTCAAGTAAAAAAAATATTGCGATAAATATCGTACCGTGAGTTTTGGGTATCGTTACATCCACTGTTAGAATAATCCAGCCTTGAAGTAACACATGCATGGACTAGTTTCTCTGCATCGTTTTGAGGCAAGATATGCCTGATTTTTCCAATGTTACGTAGATGAAAGAAGGCGGTCCGTGAGATACATTTTATGTTGGCGTTAAAGGATAAGTCCTGATCAAATATACAGTAACACAAAGATGCCTTACAGTCTCACTGGAGGCCAAGTTAATGCCATCCAGAGTGAGTATATCTTTAGATAGTTTGTTTTCGTAGATTCTTTGGGCCGAGTAAGAAAATGCTGCTCCAAAAACAGGTTGAAAAAATAATGAAAACAAGGTGTTTTCACTTGAAATAAATACAAATATCTGCCAATAGAACAAGTGAAAATTAGCTTTGGTAAGATTACTTGAAATAAGAAGGGATATTTAGAAAAACCAGATCTTGTAATTTGGGGGAACTCATTTTGAACTATATTTGACCAGTTCTGTGTTCTGATGTCTGTTCGTTTTAATCTGTGTCTATGTTGTTGTCAGTGACGTATTGTCTTATATTTTTAAATGCCTTTGTGATTTGCTGCAACCTATTTTCCCCTCGGGGACAAATACACGAATACTACTGATGTTAGTTGGTGATTTTCCAATAAATAGCCTATGTTAAAAAAAAACGTTTCATCTGAGATACAACTCAAAATAAGATTTTTTACATAACAAGATGCAATGTCTAAAAACAAGACCCTATATCTCACTGCAGTTACTTCTGAAGTTATTATGTCTCATAGAAAGTGTAAAGACATTCTGACTAGATATTAGACAAATATACTTGGCAAGATTTTGAGTTTTTGCAGTGAATAATTTCAGTTTTGGCCGCGTGTAACATCAAAAGGTTTAAGGTCATCCACGTTTTAATATACTAAAAGGGTATTTGTACACTTTACTTCTACTCCAGTATTACTCCGTGCCGCTGGCAGGGAGTCAGCTGAGGTGAATTAAAGGGAAGGTGATGGTTTGTCCTCAGAGAAGTATTGAGTGATTTCTGCTGGAGTGAAAAGGCTCTGATGGATGAGGAGATCTGAGGGGGGGGGGGGGGGGGGGGGGGGGACGTGAAGTAAATTAAAAAAAACAGCAGGAAGGATGCATCTTTAGCTCGGGCGTAATCATTCATAAACACACACTTACACACACGCTTTTTGTGTGAAAGGGATTTTTTGTTTGACTGTTTTTTTTGGAAACACAATCCTAATGGGGTCTTACAGATGTAGGGTCAATGTGAGCTAGAAGACATTTGCATATTGGAGAAATTGGCTCATTTAAAGATTTTTCATCTAAATAAGATTTTTTTTGGATGACTAAAGATGTCAAAAACGTTAAAACAGAATTACGTGACTGTGTTTTTAACCATTTTGTTTCATTTCCTGAGAGAAATAACTAGGTTTTGGGTCGACAGACAAATATCTTTACGCTTTTAGCTGAATTTAAGTTGAATCCAAATGATTTATAGACAATTTGGTGGAGGCGTGTGGCGCAGTGGCCTGGAGCGTTGGAGCTGTCAATACCCCAAAACATGTTCTTAGATATAAATACCTAATTTTGAGTTATTTAGACACAATTAACACTTATCGTTTCATGTCTTGTTACATAAGAAGAGATCATATTTGTTAAGTGTTATTATGGGAGAGTTACTATTCGTGTGGTACTGCTGCCTTATTAGGCCCATATTGAGCATATTAAGACCCAAACTCATGCACAACAACTTCCTTACTTGCAGTAAATCAGCACTAATTAGAGGGTTATTGAGGAAAAACTAATGGCCTATTACTTGTAGAATAAGGTCATGTAGAATAAGGCATTAATAAGTGTTTTATAATGACTAATAAAGAGCCAATATACTGCTAATATGCATGTTAATTAACAACTAGTTGATGGTGAATAGGTGTACCTTAATATAAAGTGTTACCAAGCGTCTAACAAGTAACATGTAATAAAAAAACTTAAGGAAATAAAAATAAATCCACTTGTCTGAGGGACTGATGAAAAATTAGGGACCAGATTATCACAAATATATATATATTTTTAACCTTAATCACATCTTTTGAATAACAAAAGAGTTTAAGAACTTTATTACAGGCATATTGGATTATCTTAAATGTACTTTCCCAAATTAACAGTTAAAGAAAATACATAAAAAGTAGAAATATAGATATCGACTACACAATATGAAATACACAGAATTAGAAGAAATACACTGTAATAGTGTAACCTGCTTCAAAGGATATGTAAATATTTTTAATAAAAACATAGTGAAATAACAATTGTTGTTTCCATGAGTTTCGTTGTCTCTGAAAGACATGCACATTTCGTGTTTGCAGATCCAAATGATTTATAGATCATTAAGTAATGACAAATTGGAGGGAATGAATAAATCCTAAAAATCCTCGACTCACTGGGAGAAAGTAAGGTTTGAACTGTCAAGCTTCTTTTTTTGAAGGAGTCTGGAATGTCATCCTGTTGAAACACAAATGAACCTAGAAACTCTTTTATTTCAGAAACCTCACCTTCATGCAAAAGCATTTTTCACAACCTGGCAACCAAACAAAATGCTCATGAAGCATTAGCAGATGATTTATTAAGCATAAACGAACGTGTTAGCATTCTGCGTTTAATATCTCATCCATCGATATAATGACATACGCTCGGTGCCAAAGCAGCCAGAAGATTGAGAGTGGGCGCTAGTTTAAGAGCTTTAGGGATCTAATTTAGCTGTGGGTGTGATTCGAGCGTGATTATTATTTATATGACACATCATCCACATTAGGCAGTGCTTCCCTGTTCCACATGCCACTCTTGATCTTCCTCTCTCCTCCTCATTTCAAAGACATGGCTCGATGGCGATGGGAACCATCTGGCTCCGACTGCTGGCACCAGACCGAAACTGTGACTGCTGCCAAAAAGCAAACAAGGGTTCTCAGTCTCCCTCTTCTCTCGGTGCATCTCTGTTTCTCTCTCTGTTTACACCCGTCCATATATCTGTCAATGTCACTGGGTGGATGAAAACATATTCGTAAGGATATATAAGAAAACATCTCCAGTGAATGGACGGATACTGCACACGATACGGTCCTTCCAACAACTCCAAATAAGGGCTGTTAACGTAAATAAATCATAATACCAAGTTTGACCCTAACTTCCTCCCATACTACCTGCTAAGCTAAAGGTGGCTAATGTTGGGCTATAAAGGAACTACAGCACGGTCACATGACTTGAGATGTTTACCATGAATCACATGGCAGTGAAAGGGCACAGAAAGCTTAGGAATCGGCACAAGCTACATGCTAAAGACCACTGGACCATACTTGCCGATTTTCGTGGGATACTCCCGATTTCATTGCCCTCTCCCGGTTTCCTCCCGGAGTCATATTTCTCCCGATTTCTGACAAAATCAGATTTACTCATGAATGCAGTGGCGTAACAAGGTTGTGATTGGCCCCGGTGCACGTTTTTTTTGGGGCCCCCCTCCCCCCCCCCAACTCAGCGCTGCTTGCTTCTTTTTTTTTCTTCTCTCTCTCTCTCTCCACTTTCAAAATCTATTTAAAACTCATAACAAACAAACAAAATTCCCAAAGTTGTCTTGAAATTAACTTAATAAATAAACGAAACGAAAAATATAGCCTACTTATGCAAACAACATTGAATCTGGACTTGAAATGATTCTGATTAGGCCTATTCGGCATTATTCCTGGAGCACGCGCTCTATCTCTCTTTCTCTCACTCTCACTCACAAACACAGGCTTCAAATCAAGTCGCAACTGATAACACTGGCAATTATTTTATATTTATTAGACTATTCAAAAAAATCATGCTTCAAAAAACAACGGCACAGCGAACTAATCACACAATCACAGAATGAATCATTCTTCATCATGGCACAGCGGGCAAACGTTATCACAGACACAGGTTAGGTGCGCACCATGCGCATTTTCCAACATAAGAGAGGTCACAATTACATTGCTACAGATTTAAATCTCCGATCCCTCTCCATAACAAGAGAAAAGCTACTCATCACCATTAGAAGTTCATCTTGCGGGCCTTGCGCTCAGCAAAGTCGTCAACAACGCTGCTCAGGTCTAACTTCCGGGCCCTGCTGTTCTCTATTGAGAGTGTTGCCAATCCACTGAGTCCTTCTTGTCCCATGCTGCTTCTTAAATACGTCTTAACTAGTTTTTTATTTAGTTTTAGTCTTAGTCCTGTGTTAAATTTCCTTTTTAGTTTTAGTCATATTTAGTCACCTTCATCCTGTTTTTATTTAGTCAAGATTTAGTCGACTAAAAGTCTGAGCATTTTAGTCATATTTTAGTCAAAGAAAACTAATTATTTTAGTCTACTTTTTGTCAATGAAAACTGTTGAGTCTTTTTTAGTCATCAGATTATATAGAACATTTCAGTCAAACTAGTCGAGCCAAAACCAATAATTTGTCATTTTAGTATATATAAATAAATAAGATTATATCTTGTCCTTATTTGATGAAAAACACAGGTTGAATGATTAAGCAGCTTTGCAGAGAGTATCTGGTTTGTGGTGTTTTTACCTGTGTTATGGCCACATTGCTTCCCTTCTGATGAAACAATGCATTCGCTTTTTTTCTCCGCCTCATTGTAGCGAAAATGGGCCCAAATATCACATCGTTTCTTTCTCCCAAGCAGTGGTGGCTTTAGACTTTTTCGTTGTCAGTCATTTTGACGGACAGGATCGTAACATTTCCGTCATAATCCATTATTACCCGTCGAGTGCACAATTTATCACTCACTCGCGCTGACGGGGGGGTATTCGGTTAACGCGAGTGCGACCGCTGCTCCCAAGCCCTGTTGTTGCCATTTTATTTTCTGTTAAATAAGGTTAGTTAGACCATGAGTTAGACCATGAGTTAGACCATGAGTTAGACCACGAGTTAGACCACGAGTTAGACCACGAGTTAGACCACGAGTTAGACCACGAGTTAGACCACGAGTTAGACCACGAGTTAGACCACGAGTTAGACCATGAGTTAGACCCGAGTCTTCCTGACAGTTCACAGTGTGCCGCTGCCCGGTGTAATTCAAATGTACCGCCGCGCGCAGCACAGACACACACAGCTGCTGCCCTGCCGCAGCACCGGAAATGGAACTGCTGGGAGAAAAACTGACTATCAGAGATGTAACGTTATCTTTGATAATATTTCGTCTCCTCATTTTTCGTCAACGAAAGTAAAGAGAGATTTTGGCATAGTTTTTATTTAGTAAACTACATTTTCGTCTCGTCACTTTTCGTCAACGATATTGCATGATGATTTCGTTACAGTTATTGTTTACTGCCGTCGGTGCCGTCTCGTCATCGTCTCGTTTTCGTCATGGAAAAAAAGGTCGTTGACGAACATATTTCGTCATAGTTTTAGTCAACGAAATTAACACTAGTCTTAATCAATTTGAGCTTTGAGAATGAGCGTTCTGCGCTCGCAACAGTGACAGGTATGGTGAGATATAACAGCAATGCTGTGCACACTTCGCTAAATGTGGCTGCCATTGAGCTGTGGTCCACAATAAGCATCTTGGTCATATCCTTCACAGATGGTTCTTTAGCTATTTCAGTCTTAAAGCAGGCTCTGAATGCAAGGAGTTGGACGGGCAAACTCGGGGATAAATCCCTGCTGCAGTGGTCCGCGAGGCGCTGCGCGTGCTGGTGAAGGGCATTGTGCTGGTGAAGGGCATTATCCTGCGCACGGTTCAATGTCCCGGGGTGGATAGCCTGGAACAGTTTGTTCGTTTCACGCATAGAAGTGAACCTCTGTGACAGCTGGCTGTTAATGATGTCCAGGCTGGCGTTGAACACATTAATTCTGAAACGGCTCTCGCCATCACTAAGCCTCTCGTCTTGACTGAGTTCATCGAAGTGGCGTTTCATCCTTCTTTTGCGAATTTCCGTGAACTCGCTCTGCGCTCCCCATCTCTCAGCAAGATTTTGAGCGGTGCGTTTGACCTGGTCAAAGTCATCTCGGTATGCAGATAGGGCCTGGACTGTGTTTTGGAGGACACCAACAGCTTTGTGGATGTCTACATCCTTTGCCTGCAACATCTTTGACACTGCATTCATGTTTTCCAGTATTTTTGTCTGTTGTACGACAAGAAAAATAAAGCTGAATTTTTCCATATGGTTTTTTAGGGCTGTAGCCTCGTCCCGTTCCTCCCTCTTTTCGCTGACCAGTGCGATTTTAGTTAGAGCTTTCATGATATCTACATACCGGTATCTAAGGGCAGCAATTGCATCATGTCTTGAGCACCACCTGGTTGGGCAGAGGCGCTTCATGGTAACTTTACCATGCTCTGAGAGTTCTGATGACATGATACCGGAAAGGAGTGACCATCTCTTAATACTTTGGCTGAAAAAAGTATAAAGAGTCTCAACAATATCATAAAACTTGCGCAGCTCCGCTATATTCTTTACGGAGTCATTCAGTGTCAGATTTCAATTGTATGCAGCACAGTGTACATATTTGGCAAGCGGTTCCATCTCCATGATCCTGGCCTGCACACCTGAATAGACCCCACTCATGTTCGCCGCGCCATCGTATCCGTGGCCCCGACACTTGCTCAGGTGAAATCCGTTACTCTCTATGCTGTCCAGGATTTTCTTTTAGAGTTCACGAGCTGACGTGTCCACTGTTTCCACGAACCCCAAGAAAGCCTTGTTTATCATGATATCTTTTGCGTTGTCGTTTTCATCCCTCTGGATTGTCATATACATACACTTGGCTAATTTGTTCTCTTTTGGAAATATCTTGGGTGGTGTCCAACTCCTTTGACCCACGCATCACTGTAGAACGGTGCACCTCGGTCTGCGAACAGCCAGCACGGCTCACAATAGGCACAGTCCAGGGTGGGGGAGTAACACAGCCATGTCCGTGGCAGTTTGATACCTGCTCTGGTAGTGGTGGTGTAATAGATCTCGGAGAAACACCTGTTTCCTTGATGTGTGTCTCTGGGGAATGGGCCGGTAGGCCTACATGGGCCAGTTGCTATAATATAGCCTTTGATCTTGGCGTTGGGGGTCTCAATAGCGCCATAGAGTCCCCTATCGGTTGGGGAAGGGGCCCTTGCAGGAACTGTAGGACCACCGCCGGGCACAGCCAAATCCATCCTCTCCTCCTGGCTCATGGCTGGAGAAGAAGGTCGCATAGCCACGGATACAGCTTCACTTGTGGAGCTAGACGATGGTGAGGCAGGTGAGCTATCGTTAGCCTCCGGCTCCGGCTGCCGCTGCACGTCAACATTACCAACGTTAGCATTCGATTTCGAGGACGATGTATGACAAAAAAAACGGTCTAATTTTGTCAGTTTAGCCTTTACATCTCCTTGTTCTCTCTTGTCCTTTCTCTTTTGAGCGCCGCTCTTGTGTTTTGGTTTGCTGTACATTATAAATGCTAGCTATTCAATTTGTTATAATTCTGCCGATCTTGCTGCTGCTATAGCTATGTAGTACATATAACTTTTGATGTTGATTTAACGGTTCGCTCGTCACGCAAGGTATCACATGACATGAAAGGGAGCAAGGTCTTTGGACAGACAAATTAATTTAGGTTGCTAGGTTACTTTGAAGACTGCGTGAACCAGTTAATGCCATTCGGGCCCGAACAAATATCATTGGGGCCCCAAAAAAAAAAAAATATTATAAAAAAAAAAAATGTTGCATGGGCCCCTGGACAGCTGTGGGCCCCGGTGCACCGGCTGCACCGTCGATAGTTACGCCACTGCATGAATGTTTCCACTCGGACTTTAATACAGCTAATCAGTTAGCAGTGAGCTAAAATACACCTGATACATGTTCTGCACTCCTGCTTTAGGTGTGGTGAAAACGAAGGAAAGACAATTTGCTGAAGCATTCGCTGGCCAGTTTCTAGAATTAGCACCGGAGTGTGAAATAGCAGGGAGGGTCAAAACTGTAGAAACAGATAGTGCTCACAGTATGATAGCAGCAGAGATAATATGCCCCGTGTAGCGCACAGTATACAGAGGGGAAATCACAGTAAGAATACTATCATACGAGTATATGTTAAGGTGACCAGATTTTCAAAATTAAAACCGGGGACATTTTGAGTTTTGCGGTCAATATCTCATGAACATATCCAATTGTCTTCACTGTTAAAGAAACAAGGGGGACAATTCTGGTTCAATGTAATTCGAACATTTGAACTGTTGGATACAAACAGAAGGACGATAGCTCATATATGAGACTTCAAAGGTCTTTAATTTTGAAACTGTACATCAGATTGTCCAGTGATTAGATGGGGGTATCCTGCTATCACCCTGAAGTGAAATAAGTATTTGATACTGGATAGTTTTTGTTTTATTCTTATCTAAAAACAGAGGGATGATAGCTCATATGAGACTTCAAAGGTCTTTTATTTTGAAACTCTACATCAGATTGTCCAGATTCTCTCTGAGTGACTAGATGGGGTCTCCTGCTATCACCCTGAAGTGAAATAAGTATTTGATTGACTTCGAATGACTCTGATTATGGACGGTTTCCATTAAATAATAATCTAAATATAGATGGACAATAGATCTAATTTGAGATTTTAAACAGCATACATTTTAAATTGTGCTTCAGAAAGTAATGTTATTGTGTTGTGAGATGGTGTCAACATCAATTGAAATGAGTCACCCAGTGGAAATGTCAGAGATATCTTCATAACTGTATCCTTACATTTTACATTCACTCAGTTATAATGTGGTAGTTATACGTAGTTTGTTTTAAATTATTATTGATCACATTATATAGTACATATTTCTTAATTTAAGCTCCAGTATATATGAATATGTTTGGTGTGTTTTTTAGGTATATTTGTTATTGACCGAGTAAACGCTTTTATTTTGAAGGCAGTTTTTACAGGCCTCTACCGTAAAGCATAGGATATTCGCGCACCGCAATCAGACCGGGCTGGCTTGACTGTGTTTTCCGAAGTGGGGGCTTGCTCGACCACAGTCTGTTTCCCCAGTGGTTCCTGACATGAAACGTTTTATTTCACGTTGCTATGTGTTTTTAACGCATATTAAAAAACGAGGACAGTCCCCGTTTGTATTGCCCTGTCCCCGGTTGAAACTGTCCCCGGAAAACGGGGACGTCTGGTCACCCTAGTATATGTCCTTATTAGTGCACATTATAAAAAAGGGGAATCACAGCAGCTTTGTCCAAATTGTCGGATTTCATTCCAATAATTCAGAAATCCTGTTAAAATAAAGTAATTTATCTCGCCAGTTTGTCAAGCATTTCTGTATCACAACACCACATGCTTTAACCCCGCCCAAAATACAAGTAAAACTAGTATTTCAAACTAAGTCACCGCTAACACTGTTGTTAGCCGTGCTGTGAGCAGTGCGAGTGGAAAAACAGACGATATGGAAAGAATGGTATACTCTTCATTTCTGTTCTCTTGTTTTCTTGCTGTGAAAATCTCGAGCGCCTGCTGGCTGAGCTTTTCCCCGTCTCGTAAAGAAAGAGTGATGCCGACGGAGTGTTTTCTGCCTCTCCCCCGAGAGCAGCCTGTTACTCCGAGGCTCTGCCCTGAAGTGAAGATGGATTACTGCAGAACAACTGCCTGCCCTGCCCTTTACACATTTCACACACACCACTTCTCCATTAACACACACACACACACACACACACACACACACACACACACACACACACACACACACACACACACACACACACACACACACACACACACACACACACACACACACACACACACACACACACACACACACACACACACACACACACACACACACACACACAGAGGTCTGAAAGCTCTGACAGGGTTGTTAGCAAAAGGTCAGAGTCAAGAATCTGTCTAATCTTTCTTTAGCGAAATGAAAAGCTCTTATTTTCCCTCTCCTTCAATCCGTTGCTATTTATCTCCGTCTCGCTCTCTATTTTTGGTCTGAGACTCACAGCGAGGAGGAAATCTCTCAGTGCTCGTGGATCAATTTCCTGTCAGATATGGACAACCTGGTGATTTGAAATATCAGAGGCAGTAAATCCCAGATTATCCTGCTGTTGCCCGTCTGAAGGGACTTAACCACGGGATTCAATAAGTTCATTACTCGCCGAGCTGGGTACTTGTTTCTGATGATATGGTGTCTAAGATGCAGGAATACAGCTTTCGTTCTTTCTTTAAAGCATAAACACCAAACAATATTTTGAATGTTGTCGTATCAGATTAAATCAACCCTCATTAGATATTGTTTATGGTTCTAACAATCAAATATTCCACGCTTTACATTCTGTATGTAGTGTCTCTACTTTAAAGAGTCCTCTCCTGCTGATGTTCAGGTTTATATCAGTATGTAGTGTCTCTACTTTAAAGAGTCCTCTCCTGCTGATGTTCAGGTGTATATCTGTATGTAGTGTCTCTACTTTAAAGAGTCCTCTCCTGCTGATGTTCAGGTGTATATCTGTATGTAGTGTCTCTACTTTAAAGAGTCCTCTCCTGCTGATGTTCAGGTGTATATCCGTATGTAGTGTCTCTACTTTAAAGAGTTCTCTCCTGCTGATGTTCAGGTGTATATCAGTATGTAGTGTCTCTACTTTAAAGAGTCCTCTCCTGCTGATGTTCAGGTGTATATCAGTATGTAGTGTCTCTACTTTAAAGAGTTCTCTCCTGCTGATGTTCAGGTGTATATCAGTATGTAGTGTCTCTACTTTAAAGAGTCCTCTCCTGCTGATGTTCAGGTGTATATCAGTATGTAGTGTCTCTACTTTAAAGAGTCCTCTCCTGCTGATGTTCAGGTGTATATCAGTATGTAGAGACTCTACTTTAAAGAGTCCTCTCCTGCTGATGTTCAGGTGTATATCAGTATGTAGAGTCTCTACTTTAAAGAGTCCTCTCCTGCTGATGTTCAGGTGTATATCAGTATGTAGTGTCTCTACTTTAAAGAGTCCTCTCCTGCTGATGTTCAGGTGTATATCAGTGTGTAGTGTCTCTACTTTAAAGAGTCCTCTCCTGCTGATGTTCAGGTGTATATCAGTATGTAGTGTCTCTACTTTAAAGAGTCCTCTCCTGCTGATGTTCAGGTGTATATCAGTATGTAGTGTCTCTACTTTAAAGAGTCCTCTCCTGCTGATGTTCAGGTGTATATCAGTATGTAGTGTCTCTACTTTAAAGAGTCCTCTCCTGCTGATGTTCAGGTGTATATCAGTATGTAGATGTCTCTACTTTAAAGAGTCCTCTCCTGCTGATGTTCAGGTGTATATCAGTATGTAGAGTCTCTACTTTAAAGAGTCCTCTCCTGCTGATGTTCAGGTGTATATCAGTATGTAGTAGTCTCTACTTTAAAAGAGTCCTCTCCTGCTGATGTTCAGGTGTATATCAGTATGTAGATGTCTCTACTTTAAAGAGTCCTCTCCTGCTGATGTTCAGGTGTATATCAGTATGTAGTGTCCTCTACTTTAAAGAGTCCTCTCCTGCTGATGTTCAGGTGTATATCAGTATGTAGTGTCTCTACTTTAAAGAGTCCTCTCCTGCTGATGTTCAGGTGTATATCAGTATGTAGTGTCTCTACTTTAAAGAGTCCTCTCCTGCTGATGTTCAGGTGTATATCAGTATGTAGTAGTCTCTACTTTAAAGAGTCCTCTCCTGCTGATGTTCAGGTGTATATCAGTATGTAGAGTCTCTACTTTAAAGAGTCCTCTCCTGCTGATGTTCAGGTGTATATCAGTATGTAGTGTCTCTACTTTAAAGAGTCCTCTCCTGCTGATGTTCAGGTGTATATCAGTATGTAGAGTCTCTACTTTAAAGAGTCCTCTCCTGCTGATGTTCAGGTGTATATCAGTATGTAGTGTCTCTACTTTAAAGAGTCCTCTCCTGCTGATGTTCAGGTGTATATCAGTATGTAGAGTCTCTACTTTAAAGAGTCCTCTCCTGCTGATGTTCAGGTGTATATCAGTATGTAGAGTCTCTACTTTAAAGAGTCCTCTCCTGCTGATGTTCAGGTGTATATCAGTATGTAGAGTCTCTACTTTAAAGAGTCCTCTCCTGCTGATGTTCAGGTGTATATCAGTATGTAGTGTCTCTACTTTAAAGAGTCCTCTCCTGCTGATGTTCAGGTGTATATCAGTATGTAGTGTCTCTACTTTAAAGAGTCCTCTCCTGCTGATGTTCAGGTGTATATCAGTATGTAGAGTCTCTACTTTAAAGAGTCCTCTCCTGCTGATGTTCAGGTGTATATCAGTATGTAGAGTCTCTACTTTAAAGAGTCCTCTCCTGCTGATGTTCAGGTGTATATCAGTATGTAGAGTCTCTACTTTAAAGAGTCCTCTCCTGCTGATGTTCAGGTGTATATCAGTATGTAGAGTCTCTACTTTAAAGAGTCCTCTCCTGCTGATGTTCAGGTGTATATCAGTATGTAGAGTCTCTACTTTAAAGAGTCCTCTCCTGCTGATGTTCAGGTGTATATCAGTATGTAGAGTCTCTACTTTAAAGAGTCCTCTCCTGCTGATGTTCAGGTGTATATCAGTATGTAGTGTCTCTACTTTAAAGAGTCCTCTCCTGCTGATGTTCAGGTGTATATCAGTATGTAGTGTCTCTACTTTAAAGAGTCCTCTCCTGCTGATGTTCAGGTGTATATCAGTATGTAGTAGTCTCTACTTTAAAGAGTCCTCTCCTGCTGATGTTCAGGTGTATATCAGTATGTAGAGTCTCTACTTTAAAGAGTCCTCTCTGCTGATGTTCAGGTGTATATCAGTATGTAGTGTCTCTACTTTAAAGAGTCCTCTCCTGCTGATGTTCAGGTGTATATCAGTATGTAGTAGTCTCTACTTTAAGAGTCCTCTCCTGCTGATGTTCAGGTGTATATCAGTATGTAGGAAGGTCTCTACTTTAAAGAGCTTCTTGCTGATGTCAGGTGGTATATCAGTAGGTTAGTGTCTTACTTAAAGAGTCCTCTCTGTGCTGTTCAGGGTATATCAGTATTAGAGTTACTCTATTATAGATCATTTCCTGATGAATCAGGTGTATATCAGTAGGTAGTGTCTCTACTTTTAAAGGTTCCTCTCCGCTGAGTTCAAGTTGTATATCAGTATGTAGGTGTCTTACTTTAAAGAGGTCCGCTCCTGCTGATGTTTCAGGTGATATCAGTATTGTGAGTCTTACTTAAAGAGTCCTTCTGCTGAGTTCAGGTGACGGTGCGATCAGTATGTAGAGTCTCTCTTTAAAGAGTCCTCTCATGCTGAGGTTAAGGTTGTATATCAGTATGTAGAGGTTTACTTAAAGAGTCCTCCCTGATGATGTTCAGGTGTATATCAGTATGTAAGTCTTACTTTAAAAAGAGTCTCTCCTGTGATGTTCAGGTGGATATCAGATGTAGAGTCTTACTTTAAAGAGTCCTCTCCTGCTGATGTTCAGGTGTATATCAGTATGTAGTGTCTCTACTTTAAAGAGTCCTCTCCTGCTGATGTTCAGGTGTATATCAGTATGTAGAGTCTCTACTTTAAAGAGTCCTCTCCTGCTGATGTTCAGGTGTATATCAGTATGTAGTAGTCTCTACTTTAAAGAGTCCTCTCCTGCTGATGTTCAGGTGTATATCAGTATGTAGAGTCTCTACTTTAAAGAGTCCTCTCCTGCTGATGTTCAGGTGTATATCAGTATGTAGCTGTCTCTACTTTAAAGAGTCCTCTCCTGCTGATGTTCAGGTGTATATCAGTATGTAGATGTCTCTACTTTAAAGAGTCCTCTCCTGCTGATGTTCAGGTGTATATCAGTATGTAGTAGTCTCTACTTTAAAGAGTCCTCTCCTGCTGATGTTCAGGTGTATATCAGTATGTAGATGTCTCTACTTTAAAGAGTCCTCTCCTGCTGATGTTCAGGTGTATATCAGTATGTAGAGTCTCTACTTTAAAGAGTCCTCTCCTGCTGATGTTCAGGTGTATATCAGTATGTAGTGTCTCTACTTTAAAGAGTCCTCTCCTGCTGATGTTCAGGTGTATATCAGTATGTAGAGTCTCTACTTTAAAGAGTCCTCTCCTGCTGATGTTCAGGTGTATATCAGTATGTAGAGTCTCTACTTTAAAGAGTCCTCTCCTGCTGATGTTCAGGTGTATATCAGTATGTAGAGTCTCTACTTTAAAGAGTCCTCTCCTGCTGATGTTCAGGTGTATATCAGTATGTAGAGTCTCTACTTTAAAGAGTCCTCTCCTGCTGATGTTCAGGTGTATATCAGTATGTAGAGTCTCTACTTTAAAGAGTCCTCTCCTGCTGATGTTCAGGTGTATATCAGTATGTAGTGTCTCTACTTTAAAGAGTCCTCTCCTGCTGATGTTCAGGTGTATATCAGTATGTAGTGTCTCTACTTTAAAGAGTCCTCTCCTGCTGATGTTCAGGTGTATATCAGTATGTAGTGTCTCTACTTTAAAGAGTCCTCTCCTGCTGATGTTCAGGTGTATATCAGTATGTAGATGTCTCTACTTTAAAGAGTCCTCTCCTGCTGATGTTCAGGTGTATATCAGTATGTAGAGTCTCTACTTTAAAGAGTCCTCTCCTGCTGATGTTCAGGTGTATATCAGTATGTAGAGTCTCTACTTTAAAGAGTCCTCTCCTGCTGATGTTCAGGTGTATATCAGTATGTAGAGTCTCTACTTTAAAGAGTCCTCTCCTGCTGATGTTCAGGTGTATATCAGTATGTAGAGTCTCTACTTTAAAGAGTCCTCTCCTGCTGATGTTCAGGTGTATATCAGTATGTAGTGTCTCTACTTAAAGAGTCCTCTCCTGCTGATGTTCAGGTGTATATCAGTATGTAGATGTCTCTACTTTAAAGAGTCCTCTCCTGCTGATGTTCAGGTGTATATCAGTATGTAGTGTCTCTACTTTAAAGAGTCCTCTCCTGCTGATGTTCAGGTGTATATCAGTATGTAGTGTCTCTACTTTAAAGAGTCCTCTCCTGCTGATGTTCAGGTGTATATCAGTATGTAGTGTCTCTACTTTAAAGAGTCCTCTCCTGCTGATGTTCAGGTGTATATCAGTATGTAGAGTCTCTACTTTAAAGAGTCCTCTCCTGCTGATGTTCAGGTGTATATCAGTATGTAGAGTCTCTACTTTAAAGAGTCCTCTCCTGCTGATGTTCAGGTGTATATCAGTATGTAGTGTCTCTACTTTAAAGAGTCCTCTCCTGCTGATGTTCAGGTGTATATCAGTATGTAGTGTCTCTACTTTAAAGAGTCCTCTCCTGCTGATGTTCAGGTGTATATCAGTATGTAGTGTCTCTACTTTAAAGAGTCCTCTCCTGCTGATGTTCAGGTGTATATCAGTATGTAGTGTCTCTACTTTAAAGAGTCCTCTCCTGCTGATGTTCAGGTGTATATCAGTATGTAGAGTCTCTACTTTAAAGAGTCCTCTCCTGCTGATGTTCAGGTGTATATCAGTATGTAGTGTCTCTACTTTAAAGAGTCCTCTCCTGCTGATGTTCAGGTGTATATCAGTATGTAGTGTCTCTACTTTAAAGAGTCCTCTCCTGCTGATGTTCAGGTGTATATCAGTATGTAGTGTCTCTACTTTAAAGAGTCCTCTCCTGCTGATGTTCAGGTGTATATCAGTATGTAGTGTCTCTACTTTAAAGAGTCCTCTCCTGCTGATGTTCAGGTGTATATCAGTATGTAGTGTCTCTACTTTAAAGAGTCCTCTCCTGCTGATGTTCAGGTGTATATCAGTATGTAGTGTCTCTACTTTAAAGAGTCCTCTCCTGCTGATGTTCAGGTGTATATCAGTATGTAGTGTCTCTACTTTAAAGAGTCCTCTCCTGCTGATGTTCAGGTGTATATCAGTATGTAGTGTCTCTACTTTAAAGAGTCCTCTCCTGCTGATGTTCAGGTGTATATCAGTATGTAGTGTCTCCACTTTAAAGAGTCCTCTCCTGCTGATGTTCAGGTGTATATCAGTGCAGCCTACTGAGCCTTAGATTGCATGAAATCGTTTTTACATTCCTATTTGATATAACTGTGTTATAAATTGATGACTGTATCCACTTCAAAGTGAAGTTCAGATCATGGATGTTGTAAATAAAATGGATTTCTGTCTCTGTCCAGTTTCGTCTGTCTCTTTGCTGCTTCTTCAAACACAGATGCACTTTCCCTCCCCTCCCTTTGTCCCCTAACCCTCTCTGAGAATTCATTTTCTATTCTGTACATTCGGGTCTTTTCACTGCCCGCTATGATAATGGCAGAGAATTGTCAATGTTTAATGAACGGCTGGAGGCGGCATACAGGTTCAGCAATATCCTTGTGAACGTGAACACGAGAAGTTCATCTAGAATTTGCTCACACGTCGCTGTGTTTCAGACGAGCTCAGCTAAATGTGCGTACACACACACACACACACACACACACACACACACACACACACCATGTATACATCACTTCAGGGGACATTACATTGACTTTCCTGGAGACTTATCCTAACCCTGACCAAGTCTTCACCCTAAAATTAATGATCCCCCTTATGGGGACCTCCATTTTGTCCCCATAAGGGAGGCGAGTCCCCACACGTGACTGTGTAAACAGATTTAGGACCCCACAAGTATAGTAATGCTAGGCCACACACACACACACACACACACACACACACACACACACACACACACACACACACACACACACACACACACACACACACACACACACACACACACACACACACACACACACACACACACACACACACACACACACACACACACACACACACACACACACACACACACACACACACACACACACACACACACACACACACACACACACACACACACACACACACACACACACACACACACACACACACACACACACAGACTAAATCCTGCCTGTGTAGCATGTTCCTGCTACTGTGCACGAAACACCTCGGGTTCGCCTTTGGGGAAAGACAAAGCAGCAAACTGTGGTGTGTTCGCCTGTAGTAACAAATTTGACAAAAGACCAAGTGAAAATTAGCTTGGTCAGCTCTCTTGGAATAAGACGGGATATTCAGATACATCAGATCTTGTAATTAGCTGAGAGAACTTATTTTAAACCATATTTCAGGAGATGTGTTTCAAAATAAGCCAGAAATGCTCAACGGTTTTCTGTTTGAAGTTAGTTGGTGATTTTCTGATAAAAATATACAAAAAACGTTTCATCTGAATGAAAAATAAGATATTTTCAAGAGTCTTTGACTGAAGATGTCTAAAAACATGGCCCTGTATCTCACTGCATTGTTACTTCTTAAGTTATTAGGTTTTATATCAAGACAGATTCTGACTCGATTAGACAAGTACACTTGGAAAGAGTTTGAGTTTCCTCTGACTTCACAGAATTCAGAGCTGCGAGTTTCTCTCCTCCCCATTTAGGTGTGAAATGTATTTATATTCAAAGCGTGGGGAAAACGGGGAGAAAGAGCGGAGGAAGTGACACAAGCAATCAAGTGGAAGAGGCGCCTCTTTTTCTGATGTCTGCAAAGTAGCGTGTTCCCGCAGATCAAAGCAGGACAAAGAGAAGCTGTCAGGACTGCACGGAGAGACCATTGCAATCGGACCGCGTTCCCCTCCTGGGCAACATGAGGAAGTGAATTAAAGGCGGTGAAAAGAGAGAGGTGATCTCCAAACTGAGGAGTATCTCTCTGGAGAGGAGGGAGCAGAGAGGAGGGAGCAGAGAGGAGGAGGGAGCAGAGAGGAGTATCTCTCTGGAGAGGAGGGAGCAGAGAGGAGGAGGGAGCAGAGAGGAGGAGGGAGCAGAGAGGAGGAGGGAGCAGAGAGGAGGAGGGAGCAGAGAGGAGGATATCGTGGAGGCAGGAGGAGTGAGAACGAGGGCTTCATGCATCGCAGACCAACACTGAGTTACAGCTAACACTCTTAGAGTACGACTCAGATCCACAACAAACTGCTGGTTTGAATCATTTGTAACACTTATTACGATGGGTACATATATTAACCTATAACAAGTGCCTATTAGCATGCATATTAGTAGCATTATGATGTTTATTAGTCTTTAAACCGCACTTACTGCATTATTTAGAGTTGTTTTTCGCTCAATAATCCCCTAATTACAGACGGTTTTTGTACATACATTTTGATTTTAGCATTCAAAAAGCCCTTTATTTTTCTCATACTGCCTCTTTTCACCCTCTGTCTGAAACCAGAGCCCAGTCTGCTCTGATTGGTTAGCTGGCCAGCACTGTTGTGATTGGTCAACCTCTGTGCTCTGTACTACGAAGCCAGTTCAACAGACCCTGGATATGTTTGAGTTATCTTAACTAACCCTAACAAGCGAGATCTCGCTAAGCTGTCCTACGACGCTGATTATCAACTCGGTAAATTAATCCAGGGTTTCTCTCTCCAGCTGAGAGCGCGTTCACGTGAAAGGGGCGGGGTTAGCTACATTTGACCAATCACAAACAGGGACAAGTGTACTGACAGCGCAGCGTCATACTTCATTAATGAAAAGTAAACTAATATTAGACAAATATGAGCTTTAAACATCCATGACTTAAACATATAATCCAGGATACAAGCCACAGAGCTGCTGCAAGGAGAATACAGAACAACTGGTTAAAAAATAAATAAACTACAGATTGTTTGAAAGCGTATAGTTTTATGATATCACTGCCCCGTCTAAAAGACACGAGTGGATCTGACTTTAATTACATTTGACTCGAGTGTTTCGTCAACATAATGTGTTGCTTAAAATAATACTTCTGCATACAGTATGTGACACTGAGTGTTGCACGGCCAGATACGGCTCAGCTGACTCAGATCAGGAAATATATGATATATTATGATATTATATGATCGATGATCTGATTGATGATGTAATATGAATGATAAGTGCGACACGTCGGCGTCTCCCCTGCATACGGCAGTTTAAACTGTATTTCCTTTATCCTGTAATATGACTTGATAGATTTAAACTCCGCACACTGAGCTCTGATTGGTCACTGAGTTGATCTCTTTTCTATAGACGCCGGAGGCGGGCAGCGTCAGGTAAAAAAAGTTATTTAGCCTTCCCAAACCTGAGCCTCACGCGCCGCCTATGAGCGCTAGCCAATAGAATCGCTAGTGTTACACAAGGATTGTAGCCTCTGCAGACCATTTACATGCACTAAAACTTACAGAACACACTAGAGGAGAGGGAAAACCCCCAAAGCCATAATAGGGCCTCTTTAATCATGAGCTGTTTTAGTACATGTGTGTCTTTGTGCGTTTGCTTTGTTCATCAGCATGACATGTTTCAGGGTTAAGCTTATATACAAATGCTAATGACTCTACGACTATGCACATGTTAATACTCATTTTGAACATTTTGTACCCAGCCGTTGTTAACGCTGTGTTTTTAAGGGTCTCACATTACATGGGGAACAATGCATGATGTGATTTCCCCCGCACCAGTGGCACATTAACTCCATGTTAATACCGATTGTGTGGCCGTGCAGGAGAGCTAATTAGCGTCTGCAGTTGTGTTTTCTCCATGTTTTTGCTAATAGCGAGTGTGCCGTATGGAACAAAGCAGTCTAACAAGGAAGTGTTGTGCTTAATCCCTGAAGAGGAGTGTGTGGAGCTCTAATCAGATTTACTCTGCTGCTTTATCTCTGCTCCATCACGCCTTTCACCGGAGGATTGGACTCCTGTGAGATGGATTAATGACTGCTCCGATCGTACGTTTCCTGCTAACCTGTAAGTCCACTCGGAGTTTCTTTCCAATCGCAATCTGTCATCGCCCTCCCTGAAAAGCAGATCATTGACAAAAGGCTTGCTGAGGAAGCACTCCTGTCCTTTCTCTCTTATCAGCGGGATGCCACTCACGCTTGTTTGCTATCGTGGCCTTGTTTCACCCCCTTATTGTTTTCCCTCTCATTCCCTCTCTGTGGCGGTGCTTTAAAGCAGCGGTGTCAAACATGCGGCCCACGGGACGACTTTGGAAAGTGATAAAATTACAATGTGCAATATAATGCCAGTCAGCACAGCAATCTGGAAAAATGCTGCTCCAAAAACAAGGGGTTTTCTCTCTAAGCAAATCTGCCAAAAGAACAAGTGGAAGTTAGCTTGGTAAGATCTCTTGGAATAAGATGGGATATTTAGATACATCTTATCAACGCATCTTGTAATTAGCTGGGAAAACTTATTTTTAACTATATTTGACCAGAATCAGGAGATGTTACAAAATAAGCCAGAAATGCTAAAGGTTTTCTGATGTTAGTTAGTGATTGTCTGAGAAACAACGTTTCATCTGAATGAAAAACAAGATGTTTTAAGGAGTCTTTGACTTAACAAGAGATAGTCTAAAAACATGACCCTGTATCTCACTGCATTACTCACAACATAATGTCAGAACCCCACATGCTGACATTTAGAGATCTGAACATGATTTGTTTGCACTTTTGTAAATCTAAACAAATGTAACACATGTCAAAAGAAGACAATTATTTCACACTACAGATGTTCTTGTCAGGATATGTCTTTACCAGTGGCGAACCGTGTCTATCACAACTGGACCTTCTGTAGACACACACCACCCCCCCCCCCCCCCCCCCCGCAGCATTATAATATCCGTCTTTTCACTGATTTGTCGTCTTGAAAAGGGAACTCACAACAATTCCACAACAACTTCCTCTACACCTGTTGCTCTTGTCATTTCAATGTTAAAAACAATAAAACGGCATGAATTGCTTCGTCGCATTCGTCTAGATCCTCTGTCTCGAGCCAGTTAACTAGCGGGCCTTCTAGAGCACCTGGAACCGAGGGGAACTCTGAAAGAATACGCCCATTGGCTACAAATCAATATCTGATTGGTTGATCAAACTGTCAGTCCAAACGTACGCTCTCATTCAGTGCAACGGCCAGGGCATCCTATCAAGGATGTAGAATACCTTGGTTGAAGGATATTCTATCCAGAGACCCAGAACAAGATCTGATTGGTTGCTTTCTTTTCTAACACAAACCCACTGAAATGCGTAGAGCATGGTCCGAGAAGGACAAACAAATCAACGTAACACTGTAATATTACAGATCATCAACACAGATACCATTCTCATTTATTCATTTGTTTGTTTTATCTGAGTGTTCCAGGGTCTGAATACCTTGAAGGCCCTGACGGTTCGCCACTGGTCTTTACACTTTATATAAGACCTAATATCTTAATGCAGGGAGATATAGGGTCTGCTTTTTTTAAGTATCTTGTCAAAGACTCTTGAAAACATCTTATTTTGAGTTGGATCTCAGATTTATATTGAAAATCACCAACTAGCATCAGAAGACCGAAAACCTTTGAGCATTTCTGGCTTATTTTACAACACCTCTTGATTCTGGTAAACTATTGTTCAAAATAAGTTTCCCCTGCTAATTACAAGATCTGATGTATCTAAATATCCCTTCTTATTCCAAGAGATCTTACCAAGCTAACTTTCCCTTAGCTTTTGGCAGATTGTTTACATATTACAAGCGAAAAAACACCTTGTTTTTATTATTCTTTAACTTGTTTTTGGAGCAGTATGTTTCCAGTTTGCTGCTTTCTCCTTATCCTGGTATCAGGGTTTCCGTTAGCCGGTAATTACCGGTTTTTAGCTGGTCAAATTGAATAAAAACCGGTAAATTCAAAATCTGCCGGTCAAAATGTCCGATGCTCCGATCGATTGGCCGCCGATCATTATCGGCCGATATTCACTCTTAATAGTTTGATCTGTGCTCTCTATAAAGGCCGATCAGGAGAGCTGGGTCTGATCGATATGGACATAAACGCGAGTGAAGTGTAGCCGGACGGGGGAGAGAGATCAGATCAGCTGCTGAGTCTGACCTGACGCCCCGCCCACTGTTTAGCGCGCTGCATTAGAAACTGACGGGCTGTCAGGAGAGAGAGGGAGGGAGAGAGAGAGAAGGAGAGAGAGGGAGGGAGAGAGGGAGAGAGAGAGAGAGAGGGAGAGAGAGAGGGAGGGAGAGAGGAAAAGAGAGGATCCGTTTCTCCCGTGTTATTATTCAAAGTTAATTAAAACTTTTGAATAATGTACTTAATCAACTACAAGTAGTTTCTTTGAATGTAATAATTATGTTGTTTGTTGTTTGTGGAATCATTTATTGAAAAATGAATCTGAATTTTTCGATCTGTTACGATTATAAACTGAAGCAATATAAAAATGACTCCCATTAACTGAGTTTTAAACATCAGCATATCCGGTCGTAGTCCGGTAATTACCTGCTAACGGAAACTCTGCTACACACTTCTTATTATTATTATTGAAACATGACCGGTAAGTTTCAAATGTGTCCGGTAAAATAAATTCTGTTCGGACATTTGACCGGCGAGAAAAAATCCTAGCGGAAACCCTGCCTGGTATATAGTTCAGATAATGAGACGACCTGCTTTAAAGCATCCTGTTTGTCAATGAGTGCCTCCTCACATCAGTGGTATAAACATGAATGCGTCGTACATACGATAGGATAGAGGGTGTGGTTTTTCTCATACGGTGAGTATGCTGGCCATGCAAGAACTGGGATGTTTTCAGCCTCCAGGAATTGTGTACAGATCCTTGCAACATGGGGCCGTGCATTATCATGCTGCAACATGAGGTGATGGTCACTTGTCACTCTTCTTATTACATGCATTTCCTAACATTCAGTCTATATGCTGTAAAATTATCTCTTGGATTTACACACGGCATCTATTGCACGTCTGTCCGTCCTGGGAGAGGGATCCCTCCTCTGTTGCTCTCCCTGAGGTTTCTCCCATGTTCCCTTTAAACTGTGGGTTTTCTCTGGAAGTTTTTCCTTGTACGATGTGAGGGTCTAAGGACAGAGGGTCTAAGGACACAGGGTCTAAGGACAGAGGGTCTAAGGACAGAGGGTCTAAGGACACAGGGTCTAAGGACAGAGGGTCTGAGGACAGAGGGTCTGAGGACAGAGGGTCTAAGGATAGAGGGTCTAAGGACAGAGGGTCTAAGGACAGAGGGTGTCGTATTTCTCATACTGATATTCTGAACAATCTGTGCTGTTGTATTTGCTGTAAAGTGTCTCTACTGTAGGCTATTTTTATTATATGTACAGCACTTTGGCTCGACCAAAAATCGTTTATAAATGTGCTTTATAAATAAAAGTTGATTTGATTTGACACACTGATCCATGGGGGGGGGGGGGGGGGGGGGGGGGGTGAGACGAACATTGTGTGACAGCGCCCACAGAAACAAGTCATCACGCGCCATTTCCAACACACACCCATCATGAATCAACGCTTCCTGACATCTCCACATCGTGTGACGCTGTGTTGTGATTACGATACACCAAATCAGATCAGAGTTCGTTTATAAAGCCCAATATCACAGGAGGCATGTGTCTCAGGGGGTTGCAAAGATTAGCAAACATAGATGACAGTGTGACGAGATAAATACAATTACAAGAAAAGTGTGTATACTGTATAGAATGTGAATTGCGAATAAAATAGATACAAAATAAAACGATAAAATACAACAAAAATACAGTAAAAAACCATAAAATAAAATACCATAACATGTAGGACTCAGGAGGACAAACATACGGACATTTTAAACCACTATAAAGATGGGCTTTATTAAAAAGGAAGGTCTTCAGCTCACTATTAAAATGTTGGACACTGTCGGTTCCAGAGAAAGGGACATGTCCAATAGTCAAAAAATCAGCTCTTATCGTCTTTTCCTATCCACTATTCCTTGACCTCTGTGTGATACGTCACAGGGTTAAGGAATAGTGGATAGGAGAATTCAAAAGGACTTCCGACTGCACTGACACTATCCAACGTATTTATGATGTCATTAATGTGCGTCTGCTGTGGGGAAACTACAGTTCTCTGTACAGAGGACTACTGTAAGATATCTAGATACTTTGCATCGTGCTCTTATGGTGTTGATCTATAGGGTTTATGAACATGGACGACAGTGGAACATATCATCTTCATTAGGTTGGAACTTAGGGGACCTATCATGCAAAATGCACTTTGTGATGTCTTCTCTACATCAACATGTGTCCCCGGTGTGTCGGGGAACTCACGCAGCGTCAGGAAATAAAACCCTCTCTTTTCCTCCGTACCCAAATCTCTAAAAACGGGGAACAACGGAGCTGATCCAGATTTGCGTCCGATATGACGTAATATCTGAAATGTGGACCCACGGCCCAATCAGAAACGTTGCTATCAGAAACAATGCCCGACTGTTTTGGACGTAATATGGTCGGTGTTTACATTAGCATCGCTAACACTCAGAGCTAACCTGTACTGGAGAGCATGTGTGTGAAGAAGCAGGAAGTAAAAAGGAACTCACCTTGTGGTATAACCGGCAAGAGAGAAAGCCTTTGAGCTCCAAACTGTTTCAGAGAGAATCCTTGATAATCCATGATATGGCGTTTCATCACGGCAGCATTTAGTTTAGACAGTAGCTGCCGGGTCCCGCATGAGCTCAGACCCCTCCTCTTTAAAGCTTTATACCCAAATCAGCACTTTAGAAACAGGAAGTGAAATAGAGGGATATGAGGCGTGGCTAGAATGATCTGTTTGGTATTTAGAGCAAACACTTCATAGACATGTTTTTATATATTTTTATATATCTGAGACCTATTGCCTGAAAATAGCACGATAGGTGACCTTTAATTAAAAAAGTGAAGTGAAACTTATTGTTGTCACCCTCCGGTCCACACGTATTCACATGAATCCCAATACGTATGATTGTATGACAATATTTGAAAATAAATACAATTGTATTTGTTATAACCTTATTAGGCCTTAACAACTGTCACTGTGTATATCACCATTCAAACATGTTTTAAAAAGTTTAACAAACAGCTCAAAAACACTGAAATGTTGACTTGATTGATCATTTCAGTAAAAAAGTAACATTCACATTTCTCTTTTTGATTATTATAGTGATAGTTCAAAACAAAGCAGTACCACTTCGTTAATAAGTACCCTAACTTTCATGATATCATTTCTCTGTCACGATTGGTTGTTTCCGCAAACGGCTGAATGTTGTGTGATGGTAAATGTTGCAACTGCAAGGCATTGTGGGACAGCATTTTCTCCTTTCCTTTCGTAAAGCAGGGTCCAGTGTTTCCTAAGCTAAAGGAGGTTATAAAGGAAGCTTCGAAGCTCCTTTCCTATCATCTAGAGCAGTGTTTCTCAAACTTTTTCATACCAAGGACCACTTAACCAATAAAAAAACACTCGCGGACCACCTAACTCCACAAATATCCAAAAACACATCGTTTTTTACAAATTACCTGAAAATGGTACAAACAAGTGGCAACATGTGTGATGAAGGTGTTTATCTGGGCTATATCATGCAATCGAAAGTGAAACTTAAGCTCGTTCCATTGCGGAGATATTCCCGCGAGAGTGCGGAAAACTTAAATAAATTTATTTATTTCAAATGTGACATTTTACCAATATACTCACGGACCACTAGGGGGCGCTCACGGACCACTAGGGGGCGCTCACGGACCACTAGGGGGCGCTCACGGACCACCAGTGGTCCGCGGACCACACTTTGAGAAGCACTGATCTAGAGAGAACACATATTATCATGGCTGCCACTGAGGGACTTCCGATACTTCTCGATATCTCAAACGTTTCTTATCTTATTCTCTCTCTCTCTCTCTCTCTCTCTCTCATCTCCTTTTTTTAAACAAATGCCCAATGAAATATTCATCCACATAAAAAATGAAACACAGTGGCTTTGAAAGATTTTAAATAGTAATAATAGTGTACAAGCAGACCTCACTGACGTAGATCCTGATGGAGTGTGTTGCATAATTAAACAGGAAGTATCAAGGGGAATTAACTGATGATGTTTAAAATACTGCCCGTAGCAATTCATATTTTGCCATTTCATTTTAACTAGCATGCAAATTAAAGAGGCCCTATTATGCTTGTTTGGGTTTTCCCTTTCCTTTGATGTGTTATATAGGTTTTAGTGCATGTAAATGGTCTGCAGAGGCTAAAATCCCAGTGTTTCCTCTCTACCACACACAGGGGCGCTCCTTGTGAACAAGCAACTGTTTGGGGCCCCGGACCAGAAGGGGGCCCCCAAAGAAGGTAGATTAAGAAGGTCCACAGCAACGACAACATGAAACACCCTTTAATTTACTGCAACGACATGTCGGGAAACCCCCTCAAGGCGGCCCCATGCACAGCGCGCCGTCAAATGCTGCTTCTCATCTTAAGTTTTGTTGCTTTGCTCCGCTCCAGGGGGGGGGGGGGGGTGCTGTGTGTGGTGATGGGCCCCCAGCGACTTACATACTCAATACTGTGGACAATCCCCACAGGAGCACTTTGGGGTGAAGTGTCTCAGGGACACAACGACATGCTGACTGCAGTGGAACCCCCTGATCCGAACACCTACGCACAACCCACTGCGCCACACGACCTCCTAATACATGTTATATCTACTGTTCAAAGCACATATCTGCTCAAATCCAATTAATATATACTTATTTGTTTATATCCCTTCTTTCTTCAGCCTAAAACAACAATGTGAGAAAGTGAACGAAAGTTAGCTTTTGCCGTCCAGAAAACTAAAACAAAGATTTGAAAGACACACATTTGATCCACTGTTGATATGAAAAATATCGATTACGGCATCTTTACTACACAGCTGTGTGACATTAGGTTTACTCAGGTCAGATTTCTTTTGCGGCGTTTTGGACGAGGACAAAATATTCCTGCATGAAAATAATTCTCTCTTTTCCTTTTTGTATATATATTTATATATATCTGAGCCTTTCCTCCAGATTGATCCGGTGTGATGTGCTGAGCTGTGCTTTTAGGCCTAAGACTTCTTCAAGAGGCTTTTTAATTGATGGAATCTGCCCTGTCAGATTTGATGGCTTTTCCATCACTCACTCCTTCCCGGGCTTCACTTTATCTTCTTCTTTTCCATCACTGCCAATTCTTTTTTTCTTTTTAGCCTCAGCTCAACTTGAGCCTCGGATAAAAGGAAATCTCCTCCCCTTTCAGAGCGGGAAAATCCTCTTGTCACACCTGAAAGCAGCATGTCGGATGGAGGTAGATGGAGCGATAAGTCCTCATCTGACAGTAGTGTGATATGAAGTGTAATATTTCACTTTCTCTCCATGAGGAAGTGAAACTCCTCCTTATTGTCTTTCTACTTCTCCTCATCCCTCTTCTTCATTCTTCTCCGTTTCTTAACTGATGAGGTTTTTATACACAATTACTAAAAGTAACCGGATTACTCTGAATCATTAATCAGTCATTTAGACGTCATTTGTTTGACAATCAGGTCAATATGGACGACGTTGTAGCTACAGAAAAACACCTTATTATCGCTCCAGCGTAATACATAATAAATGAGTGTGTAGGCGAGAAACACGCACAGTCAAATCACGGAAAGCAATCAGTCCTCGGTGTTCACACCCTCTCCAGTACACCATTAAAGAGACTGATGATGAATCCTGGCTTCTGTCATTTGGTTATGCTTTCTCAGATTTATGATTTGGCGTTACTCCTCTGAGGAGTTTACACAATAATCAGAGAACTGCTGTAACCACATAACGACATTCCTTTATGAGACTCACATCATCAACAAGATCAATAACGACCTGGGAAAGCTTTTGCACACGCTCTGTCCCTCGATAAGTGCCCTAGGGCAGTGGTTCCCAACCTTTTTTCCCAAGAGCCCCCCCAAATGACTCCTGTTGGAAGTTGCGCCAACAGGAGCCCCCCCCACACACACACAAGGGGGGGGGGGGGGCGCAACAGTGGTAATTAAAGTTTAAAAGTCTCAAAATGCTACAACTACTGTCACAAACTGGATGAATGTGAAGTATGTTGTTAAAGGAGAATGAAAGCGTAACTAAGGAGCACTATTGGAGTGACTTTGATGGTTATTGGACTCAGGATTCATTCATTTGGATTCCCGCTGTATGAAGAAATTAAAGGACGGCGGAAGTGGAAACAATTCACAAAGGGATTAAACTGTTTAAAACACATGCTCAAAGTAAGCCGGATTTTGCCGATGTGTTTATGTGGATTCAAAAGTCGTAAATAATCTATAAAATGGAGGAGACCGATCTGATCGGAGCAACTGTGACGAATAATCCAACTGAAACCGGCATGGACAATGACTGAGTTTTAAAAATGCACTTATCCAGAAAAGCCCGGTTTGGACACTTTACGGGCAGAAGAAACATTTCTATAGAAAGAATTATACATTTCTGTCTTTTTATGCCTTTAATACTAACTTGAATTTTTATTAAAACTAATTAATCAATTATTTTATTTTTTTTATTGTAATGTAGAGACAAGGCTTTTAGTGACAATCATGTATTGCGTTACAATTATATGTAAAAGTCTAAATATGATATTTTGCCTCAAATCATCTGAGGCTGGCGCCCCCCAGGTTGGGAACCACTGCCCTAGAGGATCACACAGGAAGTAGAGAGCCATTGTTAAACTCTTTAATGATAACAAAGCTTGTACGAGCAATAATAACGGTGGCTAACAGGTGCTAACGTTGTACAATAGACCCAAACACTTCCATACAGAAACGATGCAAATATAAAAACACAAATGTGCCGAAACACATTTAGAAACATCTCCAGCAACTTGACAACACATGCAGCATTTAGAGAAGATTCAGCAACTTGAGGAGACATGCGCAGCGTTTACTAAAAGCTGCAGAAACCAAACGCTGCAAGAAGCTCAAAACACAACGGAGACCAGGGGACACTAAAGAGTGACGCACACAGCTGGGAGACCAGGGGACACTAAAAAGTGACGCACATAGCTGGGAGACCAGGGGACACTAAAAAGTGACGCACACAGCTAGGAGACCAGGGGACACTAAAGAGTGACGCACACAGCTGGGAGACCAGGGGACACTAAAGAGTGATGCACACAGCTGGGAGACCAGGGGACACTAAAGAGTGACGCACACAGCTGTGAGACCAAGGGACACTAAAGAGTGACGCACACAGCTGGGACACCAGGGGCCTCATTTATAAAGGGATATACGCGCAAAAAATGGCGTATGTTTGCGATTTATAAAATACTAACTTGACGGGAAAACGTGCGGTCCTCCACGCAAACTCTAACCCATGCGTACGCACTAAGCACAACAACGGGAGAGACGAGAAACTGCGACACCAGAAGGAAGAATGGAGAGAAATATGTGGAAATAATACCATAAATAAAATGTTACCTCTCATTTATCATATATGAAGAATTCATTTCAAACATTGATTAAAGCTGATCTTAAAATGATGAAACAAACGCCTGTTTGAGACTCCTCAGAAACACACACATCACCTGGAGAAATAAATAAATACGGATATGTTATTTAAAACCACCTTGAATATGTTGTGTTAATGTTATGAACTGTTTTCTCATAAATGATGCGGTGAGCAGGAGGACAGAATTACGTCTAAACTGACGCCGGTTTGCATTTCTATAGGTTGTAGATACGAGCATGGTTTTATATACTATCACGTTTAATCATGTTTTATGCCGTTTGCCAAGACTTGATAAGTCGCTCGTAAAACACAGGAGGTCTGGAAGCTAAGAACACCATATGTGGTAAATTGTACAGCGAATATAACACAACACATTAGTTGTATTTCCTCTAACTGGTGGATAGAGTTGCTGCGGGGAGGGGGGGGGGGGGGGGGGGGGGGGGGTTGAGATGCACAGGCTGCAGTGGAGACGCTGCGCACAGCTGATCGACAGCTGGGACACAAACCACCAAATACAAAAACATAATTCAGATCCAGTCGTCATGACTCCACTCCGGAGGGATTCCCCGATCATTTCTTACAGTCTCTCATCAAGGAGGTGTCTCCTGTCCCCGGTACAAACACACTGCCTGAGGAAGGCGATGTGTATTTTTTTGTCATGAACCTTTTTCGGACCACTTATTTATTTATTTTGGTGACGATCCGACTCCATGCTGCGACTCTGGTTCAAACGGCATCCACCAAACAATATGATTTATCTCCACCTCCCCAAAATAACCAAAATCTGACATGGTGTGAGATGTCTTTTTTAGCTGTTCTGTCGTTATTTCCTGCGATCTTCTTCATAAAGTCAGTCAGAATGAATGAATGGGCGTTTCTTTGACTATTTATAGGCAAATATGGGCGTTACGTGAAGCCCGCAAAAGCTGCACCGCATTTCGAGTCGGTTGTGATTTATAAAGGGAAACCGGCGTAGGAAGTGCTGTACGCACTTTCCTCGCCGGTACGCAATGTTTGGTGAATCGGAAAATGTCGGAAAAATTCTTTACCTATCTTTTGGATTTCTACTACGTAAGCAACCTTCCTACGTGAATCCTACGCACGGCGTTATAAATGAGGCCCCTGGGGACACAACAAACTGACTTAATGTGATGGTTGTTGGTCGCGCACCAGACACGCCTACCGGCAAGCTTCAATGCGACGCTGCTGTGTGGACGTTCCGTAAGTGTTTGTCAGTATATCTGAAATGACTAGGTTAGCTACGTTAGCTAGCTAGCTTACCGCAGATCTGCAGTAACATCAGAAGGAGTCATGTGACCCCCTCATTTTACACCGAAATACAGACACATTTTGCCATTATGACAAACACACACACACACTCACACTGATAACTATATTATTGTCACTGCTGCAGCTTCTTATAAACCAAAGAATACATTCAGTGTATATTTTCTTTCGAAATCACAGAAATTGCTTAATAGGTTTAAAAGAAACATGGATAAAAACTGTAGGATACTTATCTCATGTGTCAGGATTTACAATTTAATCTGATGATACTAAAAGAATAATAAGCACAGCCAATGTCATCCTTATTCCTCCTCTCATTTAGCAAAATGAGCTTTTTCCACCAATTTGTTGCAATTTTGACAACAACTACTACGAGACAGGGATTTCAGTTTCATAGCAATGCACATTTTTCATTTTATTCACCCTCTTGCAAAGTGTGACATCCTGTTTATTAATTGATTTCACTTCAAATCTCCCAGAGGAATGACTGTGTGTGTGTGTGTGTGTGTGTGTGTGTGTGTGTGTGTGTGTGTGTGTGTGTGTGTGTGTGTGTGTGTGTGTGTGTGTGTGTGTGTGTGTGTGTGTGTGTGTGTGTGTGTGTGTGTGTGTGTGAGATGCATCTGTGTGTGTATAATAAGAGACAGGAAGGGGAGGGGAGGAAAACCGAGTGGGCACACGGGTGCACGATTTAAATTGGTGTTCTCGCTCACCTCATTACATCTGAGAGAGTGTGTGTGATAAGTCCTGATAAATAATAACGCTGTTAAGTGATGAGACCTGCAGCGGTGGTGTGTGTTTGCAGCGAGCGGCCGTGCGATAACATCAGAAGGAGTCATGTGATCACATTGTTAAAATAAGACCATAAAACATTTTAAGTAAGTTTCCATAACAACAGTGACAGCGGGCCAACTTTATAATCCCTGAATGTGCGTCACTCTTTAGTGTCCCCGTTTCGTTTGCATGCGTTTTGGCATTGTTTTTTTATTTGCAAACCGCAGTGCGTTTCTCCTAC
>JAPTMU010000175.1:220000-260000 GCA_028583405.1 Pogonophryne albipinna
GCAGCGCTCTGTTGGGGGTGCCGGGCCTGGCGTTGGGCCCTGAGCAGAGCATTTTGTGCAGCACCCCGAGCTGAGCCTGGGCTGAGCTGAGGCAGCTGGACTTAAAACAGGCCTTTGCAGGAGAGGAAGAGGAGGAGGAGGAGCACGGTTTCTCCCCCTTCATCACAGCGACTGGTGGAGTTTGAGCTCTGTGCCTCAGAGAACTGGATCTCCCACAGAGTTTGGGTGTGTCTGAACGTTTCACATCTTCCTTTTTCTCCTTCTCCACTTCTTTGTCCTTCTTCCCCACCTTGCTGTCTGTCCTGAGCATGGGTGTCCGAGTCGCAGTCGCACACGGTGGATCATTTCCCGTTTTGCGCGGCGTGTAAGGCGGCGGTGGAGGCGGGGGAGGAGGTGGAAGTCGGATGCCCCTCTTATCCTGAGCCTGAGCGGGGGGAGTGTACGGCGGCGCGGCGCGAAACGTGGAAGAATAAAGAGGAACAGCTTTAGTCGGGGTTGCATTTGGAAGATTGGACGTTTTCACCAGCGGAGGAGATGTGCAGGATCTGAGTTTGGGCACCGGGGAGGAGTAGGGGGTGATTCCTGTGAGGGAGGCGTTTTGTAGAGGGATGTTGCAATGAGACACAGTTTGTATGAGAGTAGCGTACGAAGGCGTAGTTTGGTGAGGTGCATGGGGACTAACTGAATTAGTGGAGTAATATGTGATGGAGGTGCAGGACATGGCAGTTTGAGTTACAAATGTGCATGGGGTTGCATTTGCAGTCGGTGTAAAATGTGATGCATTGAGTGGGAGCTGATGTGTAGGAGTTGTGGCATTTAATGCATTCTGTGTTGGAGGTCTCATAGTGTCACAGGGGGTTATATTGGCTATTAGAGTGGGGGTAGAACAGGTCAGAGGTGGGGCTATGTTTAAGATAGGGGAGGTGCCGTTTTGGGAGATGCATGATGTAGCATTTGCAGGACCGGTTGATGCATTGTGAAGCTGGTTTGTTACATTTGTGGCCGGGGTTCGAGGTCTAATGGGGTCACAGGGGGTTATATTAGGGGTTAAAGTTGGGGTAGGGGTGGAACATGTCAGAGGACCTGGTGGGGCTATGTTTGGTATAGGGGAGATGCAGTTTTCGGTGATGGACAGTGTTGCATTTGTAGGAGGTGTAGCGTTCGAAGCATTGTGCAGCTGATGCGTGACCTTTGTAGAAGGAGTTTGAGGTCTAATGGGGTCACAAGGGGTTATATTTGGGGTTACAGATCGTGTCGGGGTAGAACAGGTTAAGGGAGAAGGTGATACTATGTTTGGGATAGGGGAGGTGCAGTTTTCGGTGATGCATGATGGTGCATTTGTAGGAGGTGTAGTGTTTAAAGCATTGCGCAGCTGATGCGTGACCTTTGTTGCAGGAGTTTGACGTCTAATGGGGTCCCAAGGGGTTATATTAGGGGTTACAGTTGGGGTAGGGGTGGAACAGGTTAGGGGAGCTGACGATACTGTGGTTAAGATAGGGGTGGTGCAGTTTTGGGTGATGCATGATGGTGCATTTGTAGGTGGTGTAGCGTTTGAAGCATTGTGCACCTGATACGTTACTTTTGTGGCAGGAGTTTGAAGTCTAATGGGGTCCCAAGGGGTTATATTAGGGGTAACAGATCGAGTCAGGGTGGAACAGGTTAAGGGAGAAGATGATACTATGTTTGGGATATGGGAGATGCAGTTTTGGGTGATGCATGATGGTGCATTTGAGGGAGGACTGGAGCAAACAACAGCTACATTTGGAGTCGAAGGTGGTGACACAACCGTATAATAAGGGATCGGGTGTTGGAGGACCGTAGGAGAAGAAGTGGAGCAGGGAATAGAAAGTGCAATTGGTGGAGGTGCAGTTGAGCAAGGGGGTTTGGCGCAGTGTTCAGGGGTCTTTACAGGTGACGGGGAGGTACAGTAAGGCACAATAGTTATTTGGGTGGTGGGATTCGTGGATACAGGACTCTCCGATTGATTTTGCATGGAGCTCAGAGAGACTGTCGGAGGTGGGGAAGCACAGGGGCTGCAGGTTTGTGTCTGGACAGTGCAAGGTTCATGATTTGGAAGCGAGTCCGTTTGTATTTGGGTGGTGCATGGCTCAGAGTGGGCGGTTTTAATTGTGCATTGTTTCTCAATCACCGGGGGAGTTTTCGCTTGGCTCTCAGTTTGACTTTGCGCAGTGCAGAACTTTGAGTCTTGTGGCGGGGAGGGGCTCTCAGTTTGAACTTGTGTGGTGCAGAGTTTGTTATTTGAAGGGCATTTTCTGGGGCTTTCAGTCTGGGTGGGAGTGGTGCAGTGGTGCACTTCCTTCCCAGGATCGCTTGTTGTCCGGTTAAATCGTTTTCTCCTCCGTATCGCTGCGGGGGTGCTGCTGCCCTGACGCTTGGATCCGTCTCGACTGGCCACCATGGAGCAGTGAAATGCGTCCACGTTGTGAAGCACTGACGGCGGGCAGCTGTGGCGAGAGTTCTTCACCACGCTAACAGCCGATTTAAAGTCCGTCCTGGAGGGTTTCGACCTTCGTTCCACCGCCGTATGATCCCCAGCAGGACCGTTATGATCCTTGGACGCCGACACGTGGTTGTGGGCGAGATACTCATCCTGCGAATCGTGTTCGTCATCGCCATCCATCCCCCGCGAATCCCCGAGGCTTTGACTACGAGTGTGTGAGGACTTCTTCAAGCATGGGGAGGTCTGGATGGCGATGGCGGTACTGGTGCTCGCGTTCGTCCTCCGTGTCATCGGTAAAGTCAAGAAGTTGGGCTGCGGTGGAGCCCAGCATCGACGTGTCGGCCCTGGAGTCAACGGATGAGGCGGGGCTCTCGCTAAGAAAGCAGCCACCACCTCTATAGTACTCGCCATATCCCCACGAACAACCCCAACCACGGACGTTTGCTCAGGTAGAGTCCGAGGTCCGTCCCTGTCCATCCACGGTTTTGGCGACCTGTGTTTTCGGAGAGGATGCGGGCTGTCACAATCAGGCTTCGGATGGCTGTTGTGTTCTCCGCTGCCGCTGTTTCCGCTGCTGCTGCTGCCATCTTCCAGGTCTTTGAAGCGGACCTGGTGCGTTCGGTTTCTGCGGCGCTTGAGGCGGCTCTCGATGTCTGGGGAGTCGCGGTTGAGCAGCACCGAGCGTACGGTCATCGTCCCGGGAAGCTTGTCGGCCAACGTGGTGCTCTTGCCGTTGGTTTGGCCCGTGAGCACGTGGTTGGGCTCTTTGCTCACCATGTCTCTGGTTTCTCTCGCTGCCCCAACATCCACAGTCTGTTTGATGTCGTGAAGGCTCAGATGTGTCAGTGCGGCAACAAGGAAAGCGATCCCCTCTTTAGTAAATTGTCATCACAACAGTGAGAGACCTGCACAGTTGATTGACTGAGTTTCATCACAGAATTGTGTGCAGGTTCTCTCAAATCTGCACAACAAGGACTTCCTCTGCAGCTAAAACATTGTCCTCCGGAAAGGATTCACAGTTCAAGATGTAGATATTTTAAGCAGAGCAAGTTAAGTGTAGATCACCGTGATCATTGCTTACCGCTAGAATTAATCTACCTCGTACAAAAATATATGCAGCATCAGATAGTCTTTAGCATGTAAAGAGTGTACGTTCACTCCCATATCTTCTCAAGTTGTCCACTTATTTCTCTTTACATTTCCAGGGAGACGAACTCTTCAGACCGGTAAATAAGCAGGGAAGAAGGAAATGCATCCTGCCCATCTTTCTGCGTCAGCTTGTCAACTTGGCAGATGCTCAGTCTCCACCTGCTTTGTCCCCTGGGCCCTCGGGTGATTGGATGCCCAAAGTACGGGGCCGGCCTGCAGACTTCCCCATAATGGCCGATCTATTTCAACTTCTTTTGTTGTTCTCCTTTGCTTTGGACTTTATCTCTCGCTCTTCTTTTCTTAGCTCTTCTCTCGATGACTCATCCTCTCATGGTTTGAAACCCAGCGTGAGTTCCTGAAGAGAGCAAGAAACAAAAAAGAAAAAGAAAGGAGAGTAAGACACTGTAATTGTTTCCATATTATTGCATTTCCATTCAAACAGATGTCGCGCCGGCTCCTGGGGGATAATGGAGATATCAGATATGGCAGCTATTTAAAAAATGCATGAGAGCGAGGTCAACACATGAATGGGAGAGGAAGACATCAATTCAGGAGATGTAATGAAAGGATGTAGGCGGCAGAAGGAAGGAGAGGATAGGGAACACACACGAGGTATATCATCAGCGATAGAAGAATATCCACGAAAGATTTAAGACAAAAGAGAGATTATAATCAAGGCCTATTCACATTGACTGAAGGTGACACTTGTGTATTTTGTATTCCCTTTATGTAGGCTTACCTTTTTATATCTAATGTCTGTCTTTTGTATGTATGCAGGGTTACTTGTAAAATCACAATGTAATCTGATTGCTTTCCCTTACTATTGGATTAGCTCAATATCAAATGCAAATACATACAAATTGAATTATCAATAAGATGAGTTTTACTTAAGTGTATTATTTAAGGCAACAGAACAATGTGGCCTTAGAAAAGAAGAAACCAAGATATTAAGTATGAAAAATGCGTCCTCTGCCTTTTACTAAAGAAGCCCTATTCTGCTTTTTGGGGGTTTCCCTTTCCTGCAGTGTGTTCTATAGGTTTGTGTGCATGTAAATGGTCTGCAAGACTAAAATCTCTCCCAAACACTTCCCCCCCCCCCCCTGCCTGAAACGCCTTCTAAAAGCATGTCAATATGTCACAGTAGAGGCTTTAAATTCACTAATATGAACCTGAAAACGAGGAACTTTGGGATTTTAGCCTTTGCAGACCGTTTACATGCACACAAACCTACAGTAAATAACACACTGCAGGAAAGGGAACAACCGAAAGAGCTCAATCTCATCACCCTCATGTTGTTGTTATTATATGCTGAAGAAGGCAAGAATGTACATTTTGCATTAATTGAATATGAGCAGATACTGTATGCTGTTGTTTTTTAATAATCCTGCCTGCTCTTTTTTTTGTCTTTTCTAACTTTTCCCCGTGTCATTTTTATCCAAGTGTATAAGAATGTGTGTATCCAGTTACATACATTCTTATACACTTGGATAAAAACATCATCATCAGTGTTATTCATGGTCTGCTCAGGGCTCAGTGAGTTATTCCTCCTGTGTGTGTGTTTTACAGATTTCTCTTCCCCTCCATGTTGAACAGCCCTGTTATCAGTCCTTGATGATGTGCCATGGTGACATCCTTTCTGATTCATCTGGTCACTGTGCGACAGCCTGCCTGCCTCGCTGTATTCAGTAGCATGTTCTCGTCAGTCTGATTCTGCGGCCTCTTCGTGACGATCTATGGCCTTGATACGTATATATATAAACGTCCACTTCCTGTCTGAGCCACATGGCAGTCGGCTGCATTGCACCATCGATGGATCCTTGTTATCTCCTTGTGATATCCTGACAGTGACAGGGGGGGGGGGGGTTAATTAGTGACTCCTTCACAGATCCCAGGTTATTTAGGGAGAGATACCCAAAGGGGCTGCCACTTGTATTTACGTCCACTGTTTTCCTCTCTTTTCTTTCTCGGGCTCTGAAGGAGGATCTTTGTCACAACCGCGCCCCCACTGTCAACCCCTTTAAAAAAACATGGTTATTAGGATTAATTATGTTTAAAGTCACAGCCGACAGAGCCTCGAGGGAAATATCAACCACACACACTCAGAAATATTAATGCATTTACAAACAAACCATGGGATTGCTTGTCATTTGACTTTCTTATCAGTAAGCAAATGGAAGACAGTTCACTTACTGGATATAGGGGCTGAAATGCAAATGTGTATTTATAGCGTACTACAATCCGTTTGTATTGAGGCCGACCTCTGCCAACCCGCAACAACGGCCCAAATTATGCAAATTAGGAGGAACACGCAGCAGTTTCCAAAACGTTGCAAATACAAAGTCATCTTCACCAACTTGACAACACATGAGCAGAGTTTACTAAAAGCTGCATAAACCAAACGCTGCAAGAAGTTCAAAACACAACGGAGACCAGGGGACACTAAAGAGTGACGCACACAGCTGGGAGACCAGGGGACAATAAAGAGTGACGCACACAGCTGTGAGACCAGGGGACACTAAAGAGTGACGTACACAGCTGGGAGACCAGGGGACACTAAAAAGTGAGGCACACAGCTGGGAGACCAGGGGACACTAAAGAGTGACGCACACAGCTGGGAGACCAGGGGACACTAAAGAGTGACGCACACAGCTGGGAGACCAGGGGACACTAAAGAGTGACGCACACAGCTGGGAGACCAGGGGACACTAAAGAGTGACGCACACAGCTGTGAGACCAGGGGACACTAAAGAGTGCCGCACACAGCTGGGAGACCAGGGGACACTAAAGAGTGACGCACACAGCTGGGAGACCAGGGGACACTAAAGAGTGACGCACACAGCTGGAACTGGAGCGCTTGGTGGCGTTCAGGATGATAAAGCTGAACAACTGTCTCTGTTGTTGGAAACTTACCTAAAATGTCGTATGGTCTTATTTTAACAATGTGATCACATGACTCCTTCTGACGTTACTGCAGATCTGCGGTAAGCTAGCTAGCTAACGTAGCTAACCTAGTCATTTCAGATATACTGACAAACACTTACGGAACGTCCACACAGCAGCGTGCATTGAAGCTTGCCGGTGGGCGTGTCTGGTGCGCGACCAACAACCAATCACATTAATCTCCCGCCCCGAACACACAAGCACGTGGTTTGATTGGCTAGCGCTTGTACTGGCATATGATTTGATTGGCTCGCGCTTAATTATGAGACGACGGACTCTGAAACAGAGACAGTTGTTCAGCTTTATAATCCTGAACGTCACCAAGCGCTCCGTCCCAGCTGTGTGCGTCACTTTTTACTTTCCCCTGGTCTCACAGCTGTGTGCGTCACTTTTTAGTGTCCCCTGGTCTCCCAGCTGTGTGCGTCACTTTTTAGTGTCCCCTGGTCTCCCAGCTGTGTACGTCACTCTTTAGTGTCCCCTGGTCTCCCAGCTGTGTGCGTCACTTTATTGTGTCCCCTGGTCTCCCAGCTGTGTGCGTCATTTTTTAGTGTCCCCTGGTCTCCCAGCTGTGTGTGTCACTTTTTACTTTCCCCTGGTCTCACAGCTGTGTGCGTCACTTTATTGTGTCCCCTGGTCTCCCAGCTGTGTGCGTCACTTTTTAGTGTCCCCTGGTCTCCCAGCTGTGTGCGTCACTTTTTAGTGTCCCCTGGTCTCACAGCTGTGTGCGTCACTTTTTCGTGTCCCCTGGTCTCCCAGTTGTGTGCGTCACTTTTTAGTGTCCCCTGGTCTCCCAGCTGTGTTTGTCACTTTTTTGTGTCCCCTGGTCTCCCAGCTGTGTACGTCACTCTTTAGTGTCCCCTGGTCTCCCAGCAGTGTGTGTCACTCTTTAGTGTCCCCTGGTCTCCCAGCTGTGTGCGTCACTCTTTAGTGTCCCCTGATCTCCCCGCTGTGTGCGTCACTTTTTACTTTCCCCTGGTCTCCCAGCTGTGTGCGTCACTTTTTAGTGTCCCCTGGTCTCCCAGCTGTGTGCGTCACTTTATTGTGTCCCCTGGTCTCCCAGCTGTGTGCGTCACTTTTTAGTGTCCCCTGGTCTCCCAGCTGTGTGCGTCACTTTTTACTTTCCCCTGGTCTCACAGCTGTGTGCGTTACTCTTTAGTGTCCCCTGGTCTCCCAGCTGTGTGCGTCACTTTTTAGTGTCCCCTGGTCTCCCAGCTGTGTGTGTCACTTTCTAGTGTCCCCTGGTCTCCCAGCTGTGTGCGTCACTCTTTAGTGTCCCCTGGTCTACCCGCTGTGTGCGTCACTTTTTACTTTCCCCTGGTCTCCCAGCTGTGTGCGTCACTTTTTAGTGTCCCCTGGTCTCCCAGCTGTGTGCGTCACTTTATTGTGTCCCCTGGTCTCCCAGCTGTGTGCGTCACTTTTTAGTGTCCCCTGGTCTCCCAGCTGTGTGCGTCACTTTTTAGTGTCTCCTGGTCTCACAGCTGTGTGCGTCACTTTTTCGTGTCCCCTGGTCTCCCAGTTGTGTGCGTCACTTTTTAGTGTCCCCTGGTCTCCCAGCTGTGTTTGTCACTTTTTTGTGTCCCCTGGTCTCCCAGCTGTGTACGTCACTCTTTAGTGTCCCCTGGTCTCCCAGCTGTGTGTGTCACTCTTTAGTGTCCCCTGGTCTCCCAGCTGTGTGCATCACTCTTTAGTGTCCCCTGGTCTCCCCGCTGTGTGCGTCACTTTTTACTTTCCCCTGGTCTCCCAGCTGTGTGCGTCACTCTTTAGTGTCCCCTGGTCTCCCAGCTGTGTGCGTCACTTTATTGTGTCCCCTGGTCTCCCAGCTGTGTGCGTCACTTTTTAGTGTCCCCTGGTCTCCCAGCTGTGTGCGTCACTTTTTACTTTCCCCTGGTCTCACAGCTGTGTGCGTCACTCTTTAGTGTCCCCTGGTCTCCCAGCTGTGTGTGTCACTTTCTAGTGTCCCCTGGTCTCACAGCTGTGTGCGTCACTTTTTAGTGTCCCCTGGTCTCCCAGCTGTGTGCGTCACTTTTTAGTGTCCCCTGGTCTCCCAGCTGTGTGCGTCACTTTTTCGTGTCCCCTGGTCTCTCAGCTGTGTGCGTCACTTTTTCGTGTCCTCTGGTCCGTTGTGTTTTGAGCTTCTTGCAGCGTTTATTTTTACGCAGCGCTTTTAGTAAACGCTGAGAATGTTTCCTGAAGTTGGTGAAGATGTGTTTGGGCACATCGTTTCTGAAACTGCGGCGCGTCTCTCCTAATGGAAATGTGTTGAGCCGTTGTAGATGTGTTTGCACCTGTCGGCCTCCGTACGTTTGACCTTGATGATTTCTTTCCTGGATAAAACCACGTTTCCTGTCCTCCCATTTTGTCATTATCCCATTTAACAGCGTCTGCCAGTCTTCCTAGCCATTTCTGGTAAAAAGCTCTCCTTTAAACTTTCGCCATGACAGATTTCCTCCACCAGTCTCAGGACCATTAGCCTTACTCATTCTCTGGGTGCCATCCTGATCCTACCCTCTTTCTTTCCATCGCTCCTCCATCTGCTCCTTCTCATTTTGTATACACCACTGTCACTTACATCTTTCTTCCTCTTCCTCCACCATCACTCGCTCAGCTGCAATCTCCCCCGCTGCCTCTCTTTGTCCCTCCTTTCACAGTTCCTCCATCTCGGCCCGCAAACTACCTTCGGATCAAAATTTACGCTGACAGTTTAATGAATCCGGACCCTCTTAATGCTGCGCGGGCTTCGCTCCTGTGGCTGAGGCTAGCTCTTTCCTACATGTGACATTTTCATGTTGAGCTTTATTGGCAGGCAAGAGATAAATCACCCTGCAGGAGAGGAAGGTGTGCAAAGGCATAATGCCAGCAAGGGTAATAACTCTTTTTTCATTAATATTTAAGATTTACCACAGACTACTCTGCTTGCTGCCTGCGTCTGAGAAGACTTTACTGTGAATATAGGCTTATGCGTGTGTGTGTGTGTGTGTGTGTGTGTGTGTGTGTGTGTGTGTGTGTGTGTGTGTGTGTGTGTGTGTGTGTGTGTGTGTGTGTGTGTGTGTGTGTGTGTGTGTGTGTGTGTCACATCATGTGCTCTCCCCCCTCAGAGAGAGAGTACTACAGTCTGTGTGTGTGTGTGTGTGTGTGTGTGTGTGTGTGTGTGTGTGTGTGTGTGTGTGTGTGTGTGTGTGTGTGTGTGTGTGTGTGTGTGTGTGTGTGTGTGTGTGTCTCACATCATGTGCTCTCCCCCCTCAGAGAGAGAGTACTACAGTCTGTGTGTGTGTGTGTGTGTGTGTGTGTGTGTGTGTGTGTGTGTGTGTGTGTGTGTGTGTGTGTGTGTGTGTGTGTGTGTGTGTGTGTGTGTGTGTGTGTGTGATGATAAAGCAAAGGTCAAGCCTGATCTCACTATGCTGAGCCATGCTGACACTATTGCAGCGTTTCCACTACTCATCTTGACTCACTGATTTTAGGTTTTTCCTTTAGCAACATTTGTGAATATTACTCGTTTACTATTTTAATGCTACATACAGGGGGAGGTTAAACCCTGCAGAGCAATTATTGGTCATTGTGAATCATCACTCGCCCAATGTCTGTGCATGTAAATGGTCTGCAAAGGCTAAAATCCCTGTGTTCCCTCCAGAGGACTCTTTAAAGTAGAGACACTACATACTGATATACACCTGAACATCTGCAGGAGAGGACTCTTTAAAGTAGAGACACTACATACTGATATACACCTGAACATCAGCAGGAGAGGACTCTTTAAAGTAGAGACACTACATACTGATATACACCTGAACATCAGCAGGAGAGGACTCTTTAAAGTGGAGACACTACATACTGATATACACCTGAACATCAGCAGGAGAGGACTCTTTAAAGTAGAGACACTACATACTGATATACACCTGAACATCAGCAGGAGAGGACTCTTTAAAGTAGAGACACTACATACTGATATACACCTGAACATCAGCAGGAGAGGACTCTTTAAAGTAGAGACACTACACACTGATATACACCTGAACATCAGCAGGAGAGGACTCTTTAAAGTAGAGACACTACATACTGATACACACCTGAGCATCAGCAGGAGAGGACTCTTTAAAGTAGAGACACTACTGATATACACCTGAACATCAGCAGGAGAGGACTCTTTAAAGTAGAGACACTACATACTGATATACACCTGAACATCAGCAGGAGAGGACTCTTTAAAGTAGAGACACTACATACTGATATACACCTGATCATCAGCAGGAGAGGACTCTTTAAAGTAGAGACACTACATACTGATATACACCTGAACATCAGCAGGAGAGGACTCTTTAAAGTAGAGACACGACATACTGATATACACCTGAACATCAGCAGGAGAGGACTCTTTAAAGTAGAGACATTACATACTGATATACACCTGAACATCAGCAGGAGAGGACTCTTTAAAGTAGAGACACGACATACTGATATACACCTGAACATCAGCAGGAGAGGACTCTTTAAAGTAGAGACACGACATACTGATATACACCTGAACATCAGCAGGAGAGGACTCTTTAAAGTAGAGACACTACATACTGATATACACCTGAACATCAGCAGGAGAGGACTCTTTAAAGTAGAGACATTACATACTGATATACACCTGAACATCAGCAGGAGAGGACTCTTTAAAGTAGAGACACGACATACTGATATACACCTGAACATCAGCAGGAGAGGACTCTTTAAAGTAGAGACACTACATACTGATATACACCTGAACATCAGCAGGAGAGGACTCTTTAAAGTAGAGACACTACTGATATACACCTGAACATCAGCAGGAGAGGACTCTTTAAAGTAGAGACACTACATACTGATATACACCTGAACATCAGCAGGAGAGGACTCTTTAAAGTAGAGACACTACATACTGATACACACCTGAGCATCAGCAGGAGAGGACTCTTTAAAGTAGAGACACTACTGATATACACCTGAACATCAGCAGGAGAGGACTCTTTAAAGTAGAGACACTACATACTGATATACACCTGAACATCAGCAGGAGAGGACTCTTTAAAGTAGAGACACTACATACTGATACACACCTGAGCATCAGCAGGAGAGGACTCTTTAAAGTAGAGACACTACTGATATACACCTGAACATCAGCAGGAGAGGACTCTTTAAAGTAGAGACACTACATACTGATATACACCTGAACATCAGCAGGAGAGGACTCTTTAAAGTAGAGACACTACATACTGATATACACCTGAATCATCAGCAGGAGAGGACTCTTTAAAGTAGAGACACTACATACTGATATACACCTGAACATCAGCAGGAGAGGACTCTTTAAAGTAGAGACACGACATACTGATATACACCTGAACATCAGCAGGAGAGGACTCTTTAAAGTAGAGACATTACATACTGATATACACCTGAACATCAGCAGGAGAGGACTCTTTAAAGTAGAGACACTACATACTGATATACACCTGAACATCAGCAGGAGAGGACTCTTTAAAGTAGAGACACTACATACTGATATACACCTGAACATCAGCAGGAGAGGACTCTTTAAAGTAGAGACACTACATACTGATATACACCTGAACATCAGCAGGAGAGGACTCTTTAAAGTAGAGACATTACATACTGATATACACCTGAACATCAGCAGGAGAGGACTCTTTAAAGTAGAGACACTACATACTGATATACACCTGAACATCAGCAGGAGAGGACTCTTTAAAGTAGAGGACACTACATACTGATATACACCTGAACATCAGCAGGAGAGGACTCTTTAAAGTAGAGACACTACTACTGATATACACCTGAACATCAGCAGGAGAGGACTCTTTAAAGTAGAGACACTACATACTGATATACACCTGAACATCAGCAGGAGAGGACTCTTTAAAGTAGAGACACTACATACTGATACACACCTGAGCATCAGCAGGAGAGGACTCTTTAAAGTAGAGACACTACATACTGATATACACCTGAACATCAGCAGGAGAGGACTCTTTAAAGTAGAGACACTACATACTGATATACACCTGAACATCAGCAGGAGAGGACTCTTTAAAGTAGAGACACTACATACTGATATACACCTGAACATCAGCAGGAGAGGACTCTTTAAAGTAGAGACACTACATACTGATATACACCTGAACATCAGCAGGAGAGGACTCTTTAAAGTAGAGACACTACATACTGATATACACCTGAACATCAGCAGGAGAGGACTCTTTAAAGTAGAGACACTACATACTGATATACACCTGAACATCAGCAGGAGAGGACTCTTTAAAGTAGAGACAGTACATACTGATATACACCTGAACATCAGCAGGAGAGGACTCTTTAAAGTAGAGACACTACATACTGATATACACCTGAACATCAGCAGGAGAGGACTCTTTAAAGTAGAGACACTACATACTGATATACACCTGAACATCAGCAGGAGAGGACTCTTTAAAGTAGAGACACTACATACTGATATACACCTGAACATCAGCAGGAGAGGACTCTTTAAAGTAGAGACACTACATACTGATATACACCTGAACATCAGCAGGAGAGGACTCTTTAAAGTAGAGACACTACATACTGATATACACCTGAACATCAGCAGGAGAGGACTCTTTAAAGTAGAGACACTACATACTGATATACACCTGAACATCAGCAGGAGAGGACTCTTTAAAGTAGAGACACTACATACTGATATACACCTGAACATCAGCAGGAGAGGACTCTTTAAAGTAGAGACACTACATACTGATATACACCTGAACATCAGCAGGAGAGGACTCTTTAAAGTAGAGACACTACATACTGATATACACCTGAACATCAGCAGGAGAGGACTCTTTAAAGTAGAGACACTACATACTGATATACACCTGAACATCAGCAGGAGAGGACTCTTTAAAGTAGAGACACTACATACTGATATACACCTGAACATCAGCAGGAGAGGACTCTTTAAAGTAGAGACACTACATACTGATATACACCTGAACATCAGCAGGAGAGGACTCTTTAAAGTAGAGACACTACATACTGATATTACACCTGAACATCAGCAGGAGAGGACTCTTTAAAGTAGAGACACTACATACTGATATACACCTGAACATCAGCAGGAGAGGACTCTTTAAAGTAGAGACACTACATACTGATATACACCTGAACATCAGCAGGAGAGGACTCTTTAAAGTAGAGACACTACATACTGATATACACCTGAACATCAGCAGGAGAGGACTCTTTAAAGTAGAGACACTACATACTGATATACACCTGAACATCAGCAGGAGAGGACTCTTTAAAGTAGAGACACTACATACTGATATACACCTGAACATCAGCAGGAGAGGACTCTTTAAAGTAGAGACACTACATACTGATATACACCTGAACATCAGCAGGAGAGGACTCTTTAAAGTAGAGACACTACATACTGATATACACCTGAACATCAGCAGGAGAGGACTCTTTAAAGTAGAGACACTACATACTGATAACACCTGAACATCAGCAGGAGAGGACTCTTTAAAGTAGAGACACTACATACTGATATACACCTGAACATCAGCAGGAGAGGACTCTTTAAAGTAGAGACACTACATACTGATATACACCTGATCATCAGCAGGAGAGGACTCTTTAAAGTAGAGACACTACATACTGATATACACCTGAACATCAGCAGGAGAGGACTCTTTAAAGTAGAGACACTACATACTGATATACACCTGAACATCAGCAGGAGAGGACTCTTTAAAGTAGAGACACTACATACTGATATACACCTAAACATCAGCAGGAGAGGACTCTTTAAAGTAGAGACACTACATACTGATATACACCTGAACATCAGCAGGAGAGGACTCTTAAAGTAGAGACACTACATACTGATATACACCTGAACATCAGCAGGAGAGGACTCTTTAAAGTGGAGACACGTACATACTGATATACACCTGAACATCAGCAGGAGAGGACTCTTTAAAGTAGAGACACTACATACTGATATACACCTGAACATCAGCAGGAGAGGACTCTTTAAAGTAGAGACAATACGTACTGATATACACCTGAACATCAGCAGGAGAGGACTCTTTAAAGTAGAGACACTACATACTGATATACACCTGAACATCAGCAGGAGAGGACTCTTTAAAGTAGAGACACTACATACTGATATACACCTGAACATCAGCAGGAGAGGACTCTTTAAAGTAGAGACAATACGTACTGATATACACCTGAACATCAGCAGGAGAGGACTCTTTTAAAGTAGAGACACTACATACTGATATACACCTGAACATCAGCAGGAGAGGACTCTTTAAAGTAGATACACTACATACTGATATTACACCTGAACATCAGCAGGAGAGGACTCTTTAAAGTAGAGACACTACATACTGATATACACCTGAACATCAGCAGGAGAGGACTCTTTAAAGTAGATACACTACATACTGATATACACCTGAACATCAGCAGGAGAGGACTCTTTAAAGTAGAGACACTACATACTGATATTACACCTGAACATCAGCAGGAGAGGACTCTTTAAAGTAGAGACACTACATACTGATATACACCTGAACATCAGCAGGAGAGGACTCTTTAAAGTAGAGACAATACATACTGATATACACCTGAACATCAGCAGGAGAGGACTCTTTAAAGTAGAGACACTACATACTGATATACACCTGAACATCAGCAGGAGAGGACTCTTTAAAGTAGATACACTACATACTGATATACACCTGAACATCAGCAGGAGAGGACTCTTTAAAGTAGAGACACTACATACTGATATACACCTGAACATCAGCAGGAGAGGACTCTTTAAAGTAGAGACACTACATACTGATATACACCTGAACATCAGCAGGAGAGGACTCTTTAAAGTAGATACACTACATACTGATATACACCTGAACATCAGCAGGAGAGGACTCTTTAAAGTAGAGACACTACATACTGATATACACCTGAACATCAGCAGGAGAGGACAATTTAAAGTAGATACACTACATACTGATATACACCTGAACATCAGCAGGAGAGGACTCTTTAAAGTAGAGACACTACATACTGATATACACCTGAACATCAGCAGGAGAGGACTCTTTAAAGTAGAGACACTACATACTGATATACACCTGAACATCAGCAGGAGAGGACTCTTTAAAGTAGAGACACTACGTACTGATATACACCTGAACATCAGCAGGAGAGGACTCTTTAAAGTAGAGACACTACATACTGATATACACCTGAACATCAGCAGGAGAGGACTCTTTAAAGTAGATACACTACATACTGATATACACCTGAACATCAGCAGGAGAGGACTCTTTAAAGTAGAGACACTACATACTGATATACACCTGAACATCAGCAGGAGAGGACTCTTAAAACCTTGTACCAAAGATGAAGGAAACCACGTAGTTGAAAAATGACAAAGATGCATCCCAAAACAAGCCCCCGAGAGTGTGGTTGTGCAGATCTAATAATATTATCTTTATATTTCTCAAAAGGCTTTCAGGGATATAGAAAATTGCATCCATGCCAATAACACACCTTTGGGTCTCCCTGAGCCGAGGCGCAGAGGAAGGTGCTGTGGAATTGTTATGTAAAGCCATGTCAGATCGCATTGTCTAGGCCACACTTAAAATTGTCAGACAGGACTGAGATGAAGAGGAAGCACAGGAGGAAGAGGAGGGTTATATTTAGAGATGCTACTGTGAATAAAGCAGGAGGAAGAGGAGGCGGAGGGAGGAACCCCTGGCAGCAGAGGAAATGTCATGGTTAGGGTTCAGTGAAGTGGTAAATCAGGAGCATCAGCGTGTCGGGGCGTTTAAGGGTGAGCTGGAGAGGAACAAAGAAACGCTATATAATCAGTTATTGGCCGTGTGAGCAAAGGGAAGGTAAGAGTAATACCTGCACTCTGTCACAGGGACTTAGAGCTCACACAACACATACACAAGTGCACCAGCCTTTGTGCTGTTGTCCAAACACATCTCACATTCAGGGACAGCTCCTTGAGAGTCGCCCGCAGAGGGATATTCTGTGAGGTAAGCAGAAAGCGCAGCACAGCAGTGTCTCCAACAGAAGGGTTTTATTTGATACAATAAAACCAGCGAGCACATAAAAAAATGCAGATGTAAGCCCATAAAGGGCGTCGTAGGCACAAAGACGCGTAAACAGATCTACATGCATCCATAAGCAAAGCTGGAGCAAGAGACCTCCAGAACCTCGCTTTGACAAACTGCTTTTAGAAATAATTGTACATTTGATAAAGTAAAATATGTCGTCCTCAGTGAAATTCCTTCACTGCTGAAGCAGCCGCCTCTGACTGATGACATCTGAAGCCTGATCATGCTCAACAGCAAATTCAATCACACAAACAAACACAAATTAAATCACAATTGTTAACTCATTATACCCGAAGCCGCACATTGTTATTCCTGTCAGACAACTTGTTCGAGATGTAAAGGCTGCTTCGTTTGTTTGTTTGTGACTGTCAGTAATCACAGGAAGCCACATTTACCAGACACTAGCTGCACTTTTATGGTAGTATACTAAGAAGAAGAACTATTGTATATTCCACAAACAGAAAGCTTGAAGGTTTTTCTTTCTCACAACAAAATAGAGCTATTGTGTTGGGCACCACGGCTGAGGAAGCCTACCTACATATCACTTGTGCAGCACTAGAAATACCAACGTTTGAAACTAAATGGTGTGCAAAGGCTAAAATCCCCGTGTTCCCTCCGGAGGGAGTTTCTCTCCCACACACACCTTGTATGTTTCTCTCACTCTCTAACCCAGAGCTTCTCAAACCTTTCTCAGCCAAGTACCCCCTTTGAAACCTTTTCTCAGCCAAGTACCCCCTTTGAAACCTTTTCTCAGCCAAGTACCCCCTGACCGACCCCGAAAATGTTTGATCGAAAAAGCCTATACAAATAATTCCAATACAGTGATGTTCCCTCAGTGATTTATTAACTCCTTTACAACAAACTAAGGATATTTCCATTTTATGCATGAAAAAAGAAAAAAAAACGGATTTTTCGAAGTAATATCTGTTTAACAAACCAATGAATAAAATGATATATTATGCACAACTATAAAATACAATACACCAATTTGACATGTTTATGAGGACCCCCTTGGTGGTTCTAGGAATATTTGATATAACTTATTGTACTAAGATTATTTTTGTAATCATGCATGGCATTTTTTAAATTAACTTTTTTTTTTTTTTTTAAATCTCACGTACCCCCTGCAGTACCCCAACATACCCCTAGGGGTCCGCGTACCCCCATTTGAGAATCACTGCTCTAACCTCTATTGTTCCAGTACACATATGTCAACGCTGCCCTGTCCTTTAAACAAACACAAAGTCATGGCGCCGCTCATCACTCAGAGGACGGCTGCTTCTCGCTTCCTTGAAGGAGGACGGATTACTTTTACCTCGAGAGCCAGCGATGGTTTGTTCCATCTGTCCTCTCCCAAATCCTCTGACTAATATGCAATCCCTACATGTAGGCCAATGGATTGTGATAAGCACACTTAGCCAACTGTGAGCACATTTGAGGATGCACGGGAATCTGTGGAAGAGGAAACATTGTTGACTATTAATGTAATGCACTCTATGCAACAGTATCTTGTTGTTATTTTTAAGTATTGCCAGTTCTGCAAAACCCATATTTGTACACAAGCTAACTGTCAGTATACACAGCTTTCCACTTTAATAATACGGCACATATGTATTTAGCAGTGACGTGCGGTGAGGTTCATGGCTGGTGAGGCACTGACTCTTTCAGAATCAGATTTACAAATATTATATATGTTGACCTTAAAGGTGGCGGGGTAGGTAATTTTGGAGAAACCAGCTCGAGTGCGCTAGAATTAGAAAATACACAGCCCCTCCTCCAACACACACGAACGCGCACATGACCAATGAGGGCACGAGATCAGTTTGTGCACAGATGGAAGGCTGACAGGCCGGTTATTTTAGCCGGGCCGGCTAAAATGAGTGGTCGTGCTTTTTACAGTACTACGGCTTCCAAAGATGAAATGTTTTTATGTATTTATTGTCAAAGCACTTCAGATATTCATTGCTATCGGGATGTTAAGAGCATTCCATGGAATATAACAAAAAGTGTATATCGTGCCGGTTTCTCAAACTTACCTACCCCACCTTTAATCGAAATATTCTGTTATTTTCAAAAGCTTTTTTAGTCTGATGCTTCGATTCATTTTAAACAGACCGTTCAACAAAAGGATAGCCTACCCAAAATCTAAATATTGGATTGTTCTCTCTTAGTAAGATCCAATTTTCATTACAAATGTGGTCTTACCTTGACTTGAAGATGAAGTCCATGCTCTCCTTCTGGACAACAATCTTTATTACTTTTTTGTAAAAGTCCTCCTTATCTCCCTCTAGTTTCAAAAGTCTAGCTTGTTGTTTGCTCTACCGTCTCTGCGTAGAATAACAGTAGCAACAAGAACCTGTGGGCTCACTTGCGCCCCCTTCAGTGCGGCAGAGGTTGTGGCTGCCTCCCCTGGTGCTTTTTTCATTGCCGTTGTATGATGAGACCAGCGAGCTTAAATATCATATATACGTGAAATAAGTTATTTAGAGACTATGGATGGCGAGGATAAATGTAATAAAGGGATCTACAAACATTACATTGGTGACATACAGTGAGATGGTGCAGGCATGCGCTTAGGGCCCGCTTTCCAGCCAGTTTCTGTGGGGTGACGCATTCTGAGGTGAGGCAGAGCTCATCTGTGCCTCACCTCACCACACAGTAACTGGCTTGAGCGTGCTCACAAAATAAGTGCCCGCGCTAAATTAGTGCCCGTGCTCCAGCAAGTTACTGTGGGCTTCTGTGAGGCAGAGCTCGTCCCTGCCTCACTCCTCAATCTCATCGCTCCCCGTAGTTGTAGCGGAGCTCGGCAAATTAGCCGATTTTTACTATAAAAAGCGATTGGAATCAAACAGAAATCACATTTACAACACAGATCAGTGGACACATTTTATTATTATTATTATTTGTATTATTATTATTTTCCGTTACATTGGAGAATGACAAGTGAGGCTCTGCCTCACCTGCCTCCCCTGACCGCACGTCGCTGGTATTTAGTATTTTGTTATAGTATAATGTCGTTTTTTGTATTTTTGTCAGTCATGTAAATATTTGTCTAAATCCTATATGTATAATACGTTTTTTTTAAATAGTTATTATTTTGTGGTTGTTTTTCTTACCTTGTATCTTCAATAGCTTTTTCCCACCAGACTGCTGAACAGCAAGTAGACCAGTAACATCAAGATTACATTACGCTGTGTAAAGAGCACATATTTTGTATATAGTATGTCTATTTTATTTTAAACGCACACTTTATCTTTAATTTTATCAGCACCACGTCACTATTATTTATTTATATGTACAATTTTAGCAAGTTTTTATATTGTCCTGTTCCTGTAAGCCAGTACAACGACATTTCGTTTTAATAGTACACTGTGTCTTGTTGAAATGACAATAAAGTATGTCTATGTCTTTAACTGGGTTTTCTTATGTGTGGAGGAAACTTCTGTGTAGCAATGCAGTGGGAGTCACCGACTCATGAAGGAGACACGGGACGAGCAGGAGTTCTGATGTCAAACACTGATCTTTAATACAAGCATCGGCCGGAGAAATTCACATCACAAGTCACGCAGTCAAAGGTTCTGACTGCACGGGTGGTTTGCCATGTCAAATCTGATCAGCCTCGCATCTTGGTAGACCTTTTAACTAGTTTACAGAGAGTCAATCCACATATTGGGGATGGGCGTAAACATCTGCAGACACAGGAGATGTCTCTCACATCTCTGGAGCTTAGAAGCTAGCGTTCTCACACTCGCAAAACCTCCCTATGCCCTGTAGGTCAAGCTGTAAAACCTAGTATCAACATACGACTGCATTAACACATTCCTTACGGGAGATTAGAAGCAGGGATGGTTGTAAATGTCAGCACACAAAATAAGGTTAAATGTCTAGGAGTAAAGACAAAATTAATCCCTAACAGTATGCACCAAGACACATTCCTCCTATGTGTAAACCTACTGTGTCTGATTCTTTCCTTTATGCAGATTCAGAGAGGTTTGTCTTCCCAAAACTCTACAGATATATACAAAGATTGATGTGTCCGGTTCACAGCAGCATGCAATGTCCAAACTGACGTCCCAAGAGAACATCAGTGTGTTCCTCGGAAAGCCGAGCTGCTGTCAGTCCAACAGAGACACCTGCAGACAGACACATCCATAGAGCCAGTGAACGTTAGGGAGTACTTTAACTTCTAAATGAAGTGGTGGAAGACAGGTCTATATGTAATGTGTGAAAAGGAGGAAAGAGGACGCTGGGAGATGGAGGAGAGCTGACCCTTAGGGGTGTCAAACATACGTGACAAAACTGGTCTTTTAACTGCAATATTCACAACTTTAATATCTTTATGTGCACATTTTATTTACATGGAGGGGGTAAGTGACCTTCTTCCTTAACAGTTCCCACTGTAGTGTTGTATGCAGGTGTGATACTACACAGGTATGGGAATGTGGGAATTTCTAGATCCTGACTTTATCATAAAGTAAAAAACGATATTGCTCAGTTCCAGATACCGGGGACTAAATGTTGTTGTAGTTAAAAAAAAAAATGGACTTTTATTAATCCCTCGTGGGGAAATTGTTTCTCTGCATTTGACCCATCCTAGTGTTAAGAGCAGTGGGCTGCCATTTTGAACGGGGCCCGGGGAGCAGTGTGGGGAACGGTGCCTTGCTCAGGGACACATCGGTAGCACTTGGTCTTGCCGGGACTTGAACTTCCAGTTGCCAAGCCAAGTCCCTATCGACTTCGCCACCACTGCCCCGTATAGTTACTCTGTGATCTGTTGTAAGGCACATGTGTAAATGGTCAACTAAAACAGTTGCACTTATCTTTCATGAGAAATGTCAGTTTTTGTTTTTTTTATTATTATTTATTCTACGAAAATCATACAAAAACAAAAACGCATAATTCATACACACAAATGAACAAAATGAGTAGAAGCGGGAGGGCTGAAGCGTAGCTTATGGGGAGTAGCCCTCCCGTGCATCATCATTAGCATCAATATAATAATGGCATTTATTTCGTCAAAAACTTATAGAAATTAAGGAAACAAAGAAAACCAATGAAAACTGGAAAAGAACAAATAAATAAAACAAAAGTTAGGGCAATAATGTTTCGTTAAAAGATAGTTTGTTAAATGTGAGCATTTCAGAATGTATGCAGCAAAACAAAGGGAACCATTTGTAGTTGTTATGTATAGTTTATTATGATGTTACTGCTCAGACCCTCTGGAGATCAAATTGGTCTGTCCGTCCTGGGAGAGGGATCCCTCCTCTGTTGCTCTCCCTGAGGTTTCTCCCATGTTCCCCTTAAACTGTGGGTTTTCTCTGGAAGTGTTTCCTTGTACGATGTGAGGGTCTAAGGACAGAGGGTCTAAGGACAGAGGGTGTCGTATTGTCATACTGATATTCTGTACAAACTGTGAAGTCCACTGAGACAAATGTAACATTTATGATATTGGGCTATATGAATAAACATTGATTGATTGATTGATTGATTGATTGATTGATTGATTGATGGTCTGAATTTGGCCCCTGGACTAAAACGAGTTTGAGACCGCTGCTTTAAAACACGAGGTAAACAGTGCAGTGTGGAGAACAGGAACACACAGCATTAACAGCAACGTCCCCTCACACCTGCGCAGGGACAGTGTGTGCATGAGAGAGTGTGTGTGCAATTACATTTGTATCACGCGTGTCAATGACAAGACTGCTAAGAGAGTTAATTGAGCCTCGTGGAGGGTTTGCAAACGCATAATGTAAAGCACTCTAATATTATTGAAATGCATTAACAATTTCACACGCTGCTTGAAAATGAAATTAAGCCAGAACACACACACACACACAGATCCATACAAATGGAATTCCCTCACTCAGTGCCTCCTCCTCCTCCTCCTCAAACTTTCTGCGTACCACCCCACCACCCCACCACAAATACGCAATGAAAGCACGCTGCAGGAATCTGTGAAGCTACATCACTGACACACCAATCTAAGCTCCTCACAAAGCCGCACAATCTGAGGGAAATAACTCCCACACCTGCAGTAACGCAAATCCCAGCACACACACACACACACACACACACACACACACACACACACACACACACACACACACACACACACACACACACACACACACACACACACACACACACACACACACACACACACACACACACACACACACACACACACACACACACACACACACACACACACACACACACACACACAGCTTTGAGCACAGGAAAACACCTCCATTGTAATTGTCTTCTCGCTATTTCATTGTTTTTTTAATGTGTTTTATTGTGTTATATATATTATGTTGCATTGTTGGAGGTTCCTGGGACTACACTGTAGCTACTGTGCATATCACAATAAAGCCTTTGAATCTATCAATACAGGCGCACACACACACACACACACACACCTGCCAAACACATAAACAAAATGCATGCATGCACGTGTGTGCGCACCAGAAAGGACGTGCACTGCCTCTCTTTCCATCCAGCAGACAGAAAGTAAATAGTGGTTGCGTTCTGCAGAAAATAAACAGATACTTGTGTGATGTTGTTAAAACCCTCGGCTTGTGATGCTGAGAGGAGGCTGAAACTGAGTCACACATACCTCATCTTTCTCCCCCCTCTGTGGCTCCTCTTCTCCTCCGCTATTCCTTCACGTTTCCTCCATCCCTCCGGCGTTCATGTTTGCTCTTATCCCCTCTGTTTGCAGTCCATCTGTCTCCCCCTTTCCCTCTCTGCTTTGTATCTTCTTCTTTTTCTCTCTCCCGTCCTCCCGTGGATTCCTGGCGTTCACGTGGGAACCTTTTCATCCATCCTGCTGCCTCGTCTGTAAGTGGAAGTGAATGGACAGGAGGGGGAGCAAGAAGACAAGAGTGAGCAAACAGCCAGTTATCCTCTCACTTCCCCCCGTCTTCCCTCTCTCCCCCTTTCTCTCTGCGTCTCTCCATCATGACCTCCCCTCTGTGTCGCCATGCAAGCCCCTGTATCCTTGTGAGGGAGGGAGGGAGGGAGTAGGAGGTGGAGCTATAGTGAGTCGGTCTAATTAAAAAGCAGAGTATGTACAGCTGCAGAGAGGGGGGGGAGAGAGGGGGGAAAGGGATCCAGGGGGCGGGACTAAGGGACAGAAAGGTGGAGGAAATGAGCAGCGATTGAGAGGGTTACTTTAAAATGTAATCTGTTACCATAACTAGTTACATGTCCAAAAAGGCATAATAAAGGGACTTCAACTTTTTTTATCTAAGTATCAAAATAAAAAAGTAATCTGATTACCTTCTTTGGATTACCTCAATATCAAATGCAATGCAAATACTTTTTACTTAACCTCAGGTATCTAAGTGTTGTTATGTTTGCCTTGCAATCAAATGATTTCTTAAAATGCAAATACAAAAAATACACAATAAAAGAAGAAACCAAGATATTTCGTATCAGAATCAGAATCCCTTTATTAGTCCCAGAGGGGAAATGTGCAGCGTTACAGCAGGAAAGATCCACAGACAGCTTAGAGCTGCATATCTTACATGCGTTAAAAAAGTACTAAGTTATAATATAATAAACAATATGCTAAAAAAAGATAAAAACTAAAAAAGTTACATAATTTTCAAAAATACAGATCAAAAACAAATCAAATCAAATCATGTAGCAGTTCTTAGGATTTAGCAGCCCGGTATATATTACAGTTATTAAAGATGGTATAAAGTATATATTGCACATAGTTTGACGGTATTTAACAGCAGCAAGTTACACAATCTACAAAATACAAGATACATACCTTGTAACAGTAACAAGGTTTAGCAGCCAGGTATAAATTACACAGTTATTATCAACTATTTAGTGACAGTAATAGTATCCAAATGCTGTTTAAGCTTAATACATTCATAAAAGCTTGATAAAAAGGGCTGGAAAAATAATTGGCATGCTTCCACCGTCCTCTCTTCAGGAGATATTTGAGGAGATGGTGAGAAAGCCGTCAAATCACATGCGACCCCAAACACATCCTGGATAGAGAGTTTGAGTAGAAGGTATAGATTACCAAACTGTAGATTGAACAGGTATAAGTTGTCCTTTGTTCCGCTGTCAATCAAGCTTCTGAACAGTCAGGAACAATTGTGACTATGCTGTTAGGAGTTGTTGGGAGGTGCAATGTTTACAGTGTAGTTTGTGCAATCGAGAAGGTTAAATAGGGGAAGTGCATTATGTGTAAATAGGTATGGACACAATAGGGATATGTGCAATTTGACGGACACTATGCATAGGTGCAATAGGGAAAGTGCAATATTTGATTTATGTATGAATGCAATAGGGAAAGTTCTGTACCTGTATGTTTCTTGTTTGTTTCTTTGTCATGTGATATGTGATCTCTGTTCTGTATCTATGACTGATTGACCTGAATGTTTTATGTGTATTATCTCGATGCCCAAGACACATTTCTCCTAAGGGAGACAATAAAGCTCTATCTTATCTTAAAAAATCATAGTGTATTTTTGTTTAATTAATCAGGAGTCCACTGCGTTAAAAAATATATAAAAACGGTTTTGTTTCGTGTTTTTTTGTCCTAAATGTTTTGGTATCGTCTCACCTTGTAGCTGCTGAAAAAAAGAAATGTTGAAATGTATTTAAAATAAAGAATAGCCTAAATATAAAGGACATTAATTCAGTACCTATAATATATCATCCTGCTAGTTACTGTATCTAATATACATTTTATTTCAAAGTAATCTGATGACTTTTTGATGTAATTGTAATTAAATACAGTTTCTTTTTTTGTATCCTGATGACGGGTCTCTCGTGGTGTGAGGTGACAGGAAACAAGGTCAGCAGGAGAGACTGCAGAAAGGTCGTGGGGGGGGGGAAAGGAGGGAGGAAAGGAGGGAGAAGGAGATAGGAACAGGCAGGTCGAGTTATTCTAAAGATATCTCCCATATGGGGGGGGGGGGGGGGGCGCATAGAGACACATGGACAACAGAGCAAGGTTAAACAGCTGAATTAACATGCAGGTGTTGTGCACGCATGCTAATGTAAAAGCTTTTCATTAATCAGGGTTTTCATTTAGGGGGGGGGGTTCTGTGCTTTGGGTCCAGACTGGACGACAATAACACATTGATTTATCGATCGTTATTCAATTTACAATGCTGCTTCTCCTTCATTGTGTTTTGTTTATATAGATCCGAGCAAATGGACGGAGCTCAATATCTGCGCTCAACGTAAACACTTCTAAATACCGGAAAGATCCTGATTTTGCAACCTTGTCGAATTATTAAACAAGATATGATTGCATAGTATATATAATTAGTTACTGTTAAAACCATTCAAGAATTTCAAATACACATTTTGATTTATTTATGTTTTAAATTGTTTTCCGTCTGAAACCAGAGCCCAGTCTGCTCTGATTGGTTAGCTGGCCCACTCTGTTGTGATTGGTCAACCACTTAGAGATGTCCCGCCCCTTAGCCTATCAGGTACAATGTGTTGGAGCACTAGCTAATAGAGCGCCACATTGACGCGTCCTAAAACCCGGAAGTAAACTCCTTCCGGTTCCTTCGACAAAAAAAAAGGAAATTTCTCCATAGGATTTTGGAAAATAGCTGGAAATCAGGTCTGTGGTTGAGACACATTGAAGAGACGGATCACGTTTTGTTCATTCGGATAATCTCCACATGTCTACCCTACTTTTATCATTTTCTAATCATAAATCTATCGATTAGATCGGTTTTTGTCGAAGGAACCGGAAGTGGTAAAATGCTAACTTGCTTCCGGGTTTTAGGACGCGTCACTGTGGAACTCTAGGAGCGTGAGTGTTACAAAGTGATGTCTTTATTTTACTGAAGTAAACAAAGGAGTTTTGGGATTTTAGGTAGAGTGTGGAAGAGAAACTCCCTCTAGAGTGAACAAAGAGATTTTAGCCTTAGAAAACCATTTACATGCACTAAAACCTATATAACACACTACAGCAGACTAAGGCCTCTTTAAGGTGTTTTCATGCGTGGTTCTTGTTTAATAAAGACATAAGAAATGTTCTCTTAAAGGTGGGGTAGGTCATTTTGGAGAAACCAGCTCGAGTGCGCTAGAATTAGAAAATACACAACCGGAAAAAATCTACCACTTCCTTACAGAGCCCCGCCTCCAACACACACGAACGCGCTCATGACCACGAGATAAGTTTGTGCCCCGATGGAAGGCTGACAGGCAGGTAGGCCATCCAGTTACTTTAGCCGGCTCAGATGATTGGTCGTGCTTTTTACAGCGCCACGGCTTCCACAGATGACACTTGTTTATGGATTTATTGTCAAAGCACTTCAGATATTCATTGCTATCGGGATGTTAAGAGCATTCCATGGAATATAACAACAAGTGTATCTCGAGCCGGTTTCTCAAACTTACCTACCCCACCTTTAATGCTGAACATGAAAACGGAGCCCATCATCAGCCTGTTGTCACCCGAGGCTGCGAGCACACCTTCAACACACGGAGAGATACAGTCTTCATGCCTGAAGGGCTCAGACATCTCATCCCATTGTGTCGGCTCTGATCACTTATCTTGTCCAATCTCCTCTCTCTGTCTCACTAACATCCCGGTGAATCTCATTTGTACATCTCGGCCATGTTCCACTTACACACGCTCAGACCTCATTTCTGGGAATCAGCGTTTAAAATGGATTTCAAATGGAATTTCATGGAAAGAGGAACGATTACTCCCACATGATTTAAAGCAGCTGAATGAACATGATGCACAAAGGGATACATATGGAATACTAGCTATATATTTATATAGAGTCAAGCATGTTATCCATATTAACATAACCCACACATTGCATGGATAACTTTGCATATATCAATTTAAACACACATCTTACACAAGGGGTAGAAATCACAGTGGTTCAAATACACATTTGCTAAATCCGGGGAATTAACAAGTTGTTTTGTGCTAAAACAAGATCTGTTGGTATAACGTTTGAAACAGACTGAATTGGTATCTAGAAATGAAGATAAAATAGGTCACAATAATGTGATGCCTGATCCATAAAGCATTACTTTATTTGGATATCATTAAAACACAGAACTCCCATTAATCTATGAGATGGTCTGATGTTGTCATACTGCAAGCTGAAATTAATCTATACGCCTACTGCCTGAATCTGCTTTATGGTGTTTCCCTTTCTTTGGTTCATTTGCTAGTTTTTTTATTTGGCAGATTAACCCATTTCTTAATGTGTGTGTGTGTGAGCTTAAGGGGGCCCAATTTCATTAGTATGCATCTACTTTAAAGAGTCCTCTCCTGCTGATGTTCAGGTGTATATCAGTATGTAGTGTCTCTACTTTAAAGAGTCCTCTCCTGCTGATGTTCAGGTGTATATCAGTATGTAGTGTCTCTACTTTAAAGAGTCCTCTCCTGCTGATGTTCAGGTGTATATCAGTATGTAGTGTCTCTACTTTAAAGAGTCCTCTCCTGCTGATGTTCAGGTGTATATCAGTATGTAGTGTCTCTACTTTAAAGAGTCCTCTCCTGCTGATGTTCAGGTGTATATCAGTATGTAGTGTCTCTACTTTAAAGAGTCCTCTCCTGCTGATGTTCAGGTGTATATCAGTATGTAGTGTCTCTACTTTAAAGAGTCCTCTCCTGCTGATGTTCAGGTGTATATCAGTATGTAGTGTCTCTACTTTAAAGAGTCCTCTCCTGCTGATGTTCAGGTGTAGATCAGTATGTTGTGTCTCTACTTTAAAGAGTCCTCTCCTGCTGATGTTCAGGTGTATATCAGTATGTAGTGTCTCTACTTTAAAGAGTCCTCTCCTGCTGATGTTCAGGTGTATATCAGTATGTAGTGTCTCTGCTTTAAAGAGTCCTCTCCTGCTGATGTTCAGGTGTATATCAGTATGTAGTGTCTCTACTTTAAAGAGTCCTCTCCTGCTGATGTTCAGGTGTATATCAGTATGTAGTGTCTCTACTTTAAAGAGTCCTCTCTTGCTGATGTTCAGGTGTATATCAGTATGTAGTGTCTCTACTTTAAAGAGTCCTCTCCTGCTGATGTTCAGGTGTATATCAGTATGTAGTGTCTCTACTTTAAAGAGTCCTCTCCTGCTGATGTTCAGGTGTATATCAGTATGTAGTGTCTCTGCTTTAAAGAGTCCTCTCCTGCTGATGTTCAGGTGTATATCAGTATGTAGTGTCTCTACTTTAAAGAGTCCTCTCCTGCTGATGTTCAGGTGTATATCAGTAGGTAGTGTCTCTACTTTAAAGAGTCCTCTCCTGCTGATGTTCAGGTGTATATCAGTAGGTAGTGTCTCTACTTTAAAGAGTCCTCTCCTGCTGATGTTCAGGTGTATATCAGTATGTAGTGTCTCTACTTTAAAGAGTCCTCTCCTGCTGATGTTCAGGTGTATATCAGTATGTAGTGTCTCTACTTTAAAGAGTCCTCTCCTGCTGATGTTCAGGTGTATATCAGTATGTAGTGTCTCTACTTTAAAGAGTCCTCTCCTGCTGATGTTCAGGTGTATATCAGTATGTAGTGTCTCTACTTTAAAGAGTCCTCTACTGTGACATGTCTTCATGCTTTAATGTTCAAAAAGCACTTTTTTTCTCTTGTCACCCTCTGTCTGAAACCAGAGCCCAGTCTGCTCTGATTGGTCAACCGCTTAGAGATGTCCCGCCCCTTAGCCTGTCACGTACAATGTGTTGGAGCGCAAGCAAATAGGAGTGTGAGTGTTCCATAGTGGTGTCATTAGCCTTTGCAGACCATTTACATGCACAGAAACTCACTACAGGAAAGGGAACACCCCTCAAAGCAGAATGGGACCTCTGTAAAGGGTGTCTCTGCTTTGTAGGAAGTGAGAGGAGATGTTAGAGCTCGTCTGTTGGAGGCTGTCAGCAGGGTGCAGCGGCAGATGGAAGATAATGAAAGCAGAACAGACTCTGTGAGGATCGTAAACAGCCGGCAGAGTCCAGAGAGAGAACCTTGAGTTTACACACGACAAAGAGCTTCTGCCGCCACAGTTTACAGCCGCCGTTTGCTTTATCATCCATTATATTCTGAGGATGTTTGAAGCCCTCCACCCTCCTCTGCTGGTGATTAAAGTGGAGCTGTGTGATGCTCAGGGCTTCTTTGAAGAGTTTGAGATTCAGACACAGCAGCTGTCTATGCACGCTTTGAGAGATGAAACCGAAAAGAGAGAAGGCCACAACAGATTGTTGATCCTATTGAGTTCCCTTTAGAGAATTAAAGACGTTAGTCGTGATCCTTTAGAAATGAATACTAGTTTGATATTATTAGTTTAAGAGCTGAAAATGAATCCATATATAGGCGCTTTCACACAGCAGTACTTTTCCCACAAAGGTTCATTAGAAAGAAGTACAGATCGCGTTCACACCGGAATAAGTTCCCTGAGGGAGGAAATGAAGCCGCTGACGTCACTTCTTCTTCTTCTGCTTTGGGTTTACTGGCAGGCCGCAAACCACTTCACGGTGTATACTGCCACCCGGAGTCCCCGGCCGGAAGTCCCCGGAGTTGGGGACTGGCTTCAGTAGAAGCTGCTGGGACTCCCAGCAGCTTCTACTGAAGCCTTCCGAGTAAATCGCCGACACCTCCTCATCTCCACTAGGGCTGTCCCGAATACCATTTTTCAGGCTCCGGATATTCGGTAGTAATCAGCAGCGAATATTCGTTCCGCGCGGGGGGGGGGGGGGCAGTAATCAGCAGCGAACCGCTTCGACACGTGTATTTCGGTGTATTCACGGCATTATTTTTTAATGTATATAACCCAATTTGTGTTCTTTGAAATTGAAAAGGATATTGCATTATGTGTGTTACTTTCGTTGCAGTTGTATAGGTCTTAAGTGTAATTTGGCGTGGCTTCCTATTTCGTATGGACATGCTTTTATTTTGAAGGAGAGTTAGAAGAGCTATGGAAACAACGTAATATCTATCTATCTACATATAAAGACAGAGAAAGTAAATAATAACGTTTATGGTTAAGTGTTAGCACCCCCCGAAGAGGCACAAGCTCTTACGTTAATATTGGAGATTTCAATAAATTAAAAATTAAAAAAACGGAAAAAAAAAATAACGAAATTGAAACCCGAATAGTACTCCAACGAACGAATATTCGGATATTCGGGTACAGCCCTAATCTCCACCACTCCCATGTTTTCTTTTTTCTTGCCATAAGTTAGTCTCTCTGCGTTTCTGCGCTGGGCTAATGCTAATGCTAATAATGCTAATGCGAGGATAATAAAATGGCGGCTTCACAAAACCTTTTGGGAGTTTTACCAAGCCCCCAGGAAGTGCGCCGGACTCAGATGAAAATATTCATGCTGGCCAAACGGCGGTACTACACTTCCATTTGGTTGCCAGGCCCGGAAACACTTTTTCCCATTGACTTACATGGGGAAAGAGTGGTCTGTAACTCGTTGGATAAATTTTTTTAAACTAAATAAACTACCCAGTATGAACACTTGTATAGCCCTTATTAAAAACATTCGTTCCTCAAGTTGTAATAATGTGCTAATAACGTTATTCTGAGAGTTATTTCCCTCTGCATTATGAACGCGCATCTAACCCACGGGACCGCGCCGCCCGGCACGTTCATGTTACGTGTCCCGACCAATCAGAGCACACTGTGCTCACAGGAAGGGTGGGGGCTGGAGCTATTGGAGCTACAACGAGCCGTTAAAGGCAGAGAGTGAAATTCAGTGAATACACGTAGTTTACAGAGATGCTGTTTGAGAAACCAATGTGAGTTGCGTTTATCTTTACCCATGGATGCACAATAAGAACGGACCCATATCGTCTTACTGCCATCCCACGGAGATGTAATAATGGATATATTGCACATGTTTGCTATAATTCATTATCATACTACATGGGCTGTATGATTAAATCTTGTACTGTAAATCTTGTATTAAATAAAGTTAATATTACTTATTATTATAAGTATATTTATATATATATATATATATATATATATACACAGTGCAATCATTCTTTCATGCTAAATGAAGCTCTGTTGCTTGGTTATCACTAGATCCTGTTACAGCGTAATATAAGTACATAACGATTGATGTGTACATTAGCATAATTACTAGCTAGCCGCTAACTGCTAACTGCCGCCTCGTTAATATCAAATCCATCCATGCTGTCATGAACGTGCGGTGCTGTTACGTGTACGCAAATTGACGTGCTTGATGTGAACGAGCATTTTGGTTAAAGTTGCGCATGCTCTATGAGCGCACATACGGGTACTTCTCAGGCATGCTGGGTAATCTGTGACGTTTCACTCTCTCAAAAGTTGGGCCATTTTATCATCATGCGCTAATGAGCAGCTCTCATAGGAATGAATGAGGCCCCGCCTCCCACGCTGTATCCAGTTCTTATTATACATCCATGTGTTTTACGGGGCGTGGTTTGCAATCCGCCCAGCCAATCAGAAATAGGAACCTTTTTCTCCCACGAAAGTACCTGCTCTCTAGCAGGGACGGAAAAGGGGGTACAAAAGGTTCTCATTAACTAATTTGAGTTCCGGCTCTTTTTGGTGTGAAGTGAACGCACCTTATGTGTTGATATCCGGTGACGTCAAGTGAGGTTTACGTTAGCTGCTTACGTAGTGAAGAAGAAGAAGAAGAAGAAGAAGAAGAAGAAGAAGAAGAAGAAGAAGAAGAAGAAGAAGAAGAAACCTAATAAATCCAACAAAAATAAATTCAGTTTAAGCAATATTGAAGCAAAAAGGCACAGATGAGCTTTTAGCCAATAAAATATGTAGAGTACAACTTGCGTTCGAAATTAAACTCAAAATTCACTGTTAAAAAGTACGGTTTTCTTCCAATCTCTTAGGGTTAGAGTTAGTATTTGATGCAAGTTACAGCTTCTACTCATTAAAATGTCTACAATTGAAGTAATACACACATTAAATATAATATATCACAAGAGTAAAGAAAAATAATCCAAATAAAAGTTGAATATTGAGAATAAGGGCAGCTGATATTATACTCTAATGAATGTACGGCATACTGTTGCCGTCTAAAAGAATACACAAATCTCCAAATGTGGTGCTTTTGAATTTCTTTAGATAAACTCAAGGCTTCCTTTATGGATCGAGTAATGTTTCTAATTTCTCTCACGCTAAATTAAATTAACCCAAAATGCAAATCTTAAAATTGCATTATCACACAGATTGTAGACATGAAATCAAACACATTGTCTCCTGTTCAATAAGTTTCATCATATATTGGAGGCATTATCATTGAACTAAGCACACAAATGTGTCCTTTTATAATAAAACATCACAAGTCTAGTGCTCCTCTGACTTTCATACAGCTCTATCATCAGGTTTGGAATTTTAATGTGCTCGATACTTTGATTTTTTTAACCAAACGCCAGCAAAAATAATGACATTCTCATCATCAAACAACCTCCCTGCATATCCGATCAGATCTCTTCCTCACCAAAGCAGCAGCTCTAGTTTCACAGCGCTCATTAATCAGCTCTGTGTCTGACGGGCTACAAAAAGTGAATTTTAAGCAACTCCTTTAATGTACACTCAGATCAAGTCATCAATCACAGCCTAATACAAGGTTGTAGGAAAAGGGGGACGTGCCTAATGGCGAGATCTAACTGCGGCCATTAGCTGAAAAGGATTTTATTATTGTGCTATCTCAGTTTGAAGCATGATGGATGGAGGGGGTGTGCAGTTATTTGTAAGAAACCTGACTTGTCTTTGATCCGAACCGAGGCCCGGGACATTGTCAAAGATCTTAAGCTGGTTTGATGGATGAGGGGACTTTTTGCTGCTTTGTTTCTGGGTCGAATTATGACTTTGCTCGGCCGTCCTCTTGTCTGGCAACAAGGCTGGAGGTCAGCTGCTTGGCACAATAATAAATGGGGGAGAAGATTTGTGGCTGCTGCTGTGCACCAGAAGGCACTAACAATACATCGTATCGGTCTTAATGCTCGCTGCTCTTGTCCACCCTCAGATAAGTCTTGGAAAGTGACTTACAATAAAGTAGTAAAGCAGTTACAATACATTAGAGATTTCATTTTGGATGATAGATGCATTTGCCTCAGGATAAAAGGTGCTTTTTTGTGAGTCTCTCTTTCCACCAGGTGGGGATGTTGTTCCTCAAGTGTCAGGGAAGGTTAAACAACAAATAACATCTTCCCCTCAAATGCTCATTTAACCCTCAATGTCTTCCTGTCAAAATCGGCAAATTTGCAGAGCTCCGCCGTAGGACTGTACCCGAATATCCGAATATTCGTTCGTTGGCCAACTATTCGGGTTTCAATTTCATTATTCGGATATTCGTTGTTTTTTTGTTGTTGTTTTCTTCCTGTATGCTATCAATAAAGGTGAATTGCCATATTCTTATACTATATTTATACTTTTGAATTGCACTGTTAAAATGCGGAAATATATACAATCTCAGCCTGGGCTCCTGACATCGCTTTCACTCACAGTCACGGACGTCCCGCTTCACCTCGCTTCACACACCTGAACACAAAATGCCGAAGACTTCAGCTGTGAGGGACCATTTTAAATTGGACGACAATAAGAAGAACGTGGTACTGGCCAACCACGGTGGCACAACAACTCTGAAAAGTCACCGGATGCTGTAAGTAGTAGCTTAGCTTAGCTGTTGTCAAGTTGCCATGATGAAGCTGCTTTATCCGCCGTTTAAACAGTAACGTTACACATGATAAAAACGTGCTCTCCGTTCCGAATATTCGCTGCTGATTATTAACGAATATCCGGAGCCCGAAAAATGGTATTGGGGACAGCCCTACTCCGCTACAACTAGGCTACATGGGAGCGATGAGAAGTGAGGCAGGACGAGCTCTGCCTCACGTAACCCCACAGTAACTGGTTGGAACGCGGGCACTAATTTAGCACGGCCACTTATTTTGTGAGCGCGCTCAAGCCAGTTACTGTGGGGAGAGGTGAGGCACAGATGAGCTCTGCCTCACCTCAGAATGCGTCACCCCACAGAAACTGGGAAAATTGGAAAGCGGTCCCTAAGCGCATGCCTGTTACCATCTCACTGTAGGTCACCAATACTTAATACTAAGTACTTTGCCGTACTTAGTTCCCATCACTTAGTACCCCCATGGAACTAAGAGCCGATCACGTTCACACCGGAATAAGTTCCCTGAGGGAAGATTACGCAAATGAAGCTGCTTCTTCTTCTTCTTCTTCTGCTGCTTCGGGTTTACCGGCAGGCCGCAAACAACGTGTGAAAGCGCCTAATGTAATGTTTGTAGATCCATTTATTACATTTATCCTCGCCATCCATAGTCTCTAAATAACTTATTTCACGTATATATGATATTAAGGCTCGCTGGTCTCATCATACAACGGCAATGAGAAAGCGCCAGGAGAGGCAGCCATAACCTCTGCCGCACTGAAGGGGGCGCACGTGAGCCCACAGGTTCTTGTTGCTACTGTTATTCTACGCAGAGACGGTAGACGCCATAGACGCGAACAACAAACTAGACTTTTGTTTTGAAACTAGAGGAAGATAAGGAGGACTTTTACAAAACAGTAATAGAGATAGTTGTCCAGAAGGATAGCATGGACTTAATCTTCAAGTCAAGGTAAGACCACCATTGTAATGAAAATGGGATCTTACTAAGAAAGAACAATCCAATATTTAGATTTTGGGTATCTTTTTGTTGAACGGTGTAGTGCCGTGAAAAGAGAGTCGGAGGCGGTGTATTAAGAATGGAGTTCCAATCTTTATTATCCATTAATATCAGAGAGGTTAACACATGCACTGCTCTGCCTGATGAGCTAGCAGGAATGGCAGCTAAAGCTACAGGTGTTCCCCACTAAAGGGTCCGTGTGGCAACACAATAAGCAAGGTGAATTATGGTCCCACATGGTGTTACCACAACGAGCCCCCCCAGAATTCACACATAAACAAAATCAGCATGGCGGGGAGGAACGACCCCACGACTCCTGAGCACGGGAGTCGGAAAAGTGACTTCCGCCTGTGCGGCCCCCGGAAGGGGAGGGACCGGAACAACAGGTCTTAAATCCGTGACAGGGGACGAGGCCGGGGGGCGGCCCCATCGCGGAGGTCGAGCCAGCACCACAGGCTGGTCCAAGTCCAGGTGAGCAGCCTTCACCCGGTCCACCGAGACGTGCTCGGCCTTGCCACCCAGGTCGACCACCAGGTGCTTGTCCCCGTGCTCCAAGACCTGGAAAGGGGCCCCTGTGCGCATCGTGCCGGATGAACACGTGCTCCGCCGAGCGGAGCTCTGCGGGAACCTGAGTACCGTGCTGAGTAGTAGGGATCGGAGCAAAGACCTCAGCGGCGTCCTGCAGGAAAGTCCGCTGGGCCGGAACATCAGCAGGAGAGGACTCTTTAAAGTAGAGACACTACATACTGATATACACCTGAACATCAGCAGGATAGGACTCTTTAAAGTAGAGACACTACATACTGATATACACCTGAACATCAGCAGGAGAGGACTCTTTAAAGTAGAGACACTACATACTGATATACACCTGAACATCAGCAGGAGAGGACTCTTTAAAGTAGAGACACTACATACTGATAAACACCTGAACATCAGCAGGAGAGGACTCTTTAAAGTAGAGACACTACATCTTTAGCAGTGAATTAGTGTTTGTAATTATATACATTTTTAAAGTTACCCTCCTAACCCTGGTTATGACTGTTTGCTCACGGCTATGAACTTAATCTATATTTGAGTCATGGGTCTTACAGAAACATTAACAGATGAATCACCGGGGCCACGGGGTTCATTGAATACAGATGCAAAATCTGAGACACATTCTTGATCTAATGCATTAAAAGTGGTTTTAACATAGCAGGGTTCTCACATGTTCTGCAGGTATGTGGCTCTGAGGACGCAGACACCATGAACCTCATCATGCATTTGATGTTTTTACATCAGAGGGAACTCTACAGCCTACAGTATATACAGCGTGCCAAAGATTCAAATAACTTATAATATATTTTCTAAATGTTGGCAATAATCGTGTTAATTTGGCTTAAAACTGCAGACCTCAAGAACAATAGTTATTTAGAACCTTCTGCATGGACATCCCTGGACTAGAGGGGATTCTTCTTTTGAAATAAATGTATTAAAAAGCTTCAATAAAAAAAGATTGAATAACTACGTATCTGTTCTTTCTCACATGATAATTCCTTTATTCTTAATGAGTCTCTATTTTTCATTTAATCTGACACGAGAGCAAACTCGACAGATCTTCTAACACGACTCAGGATATTCTTGATTATCCCAAACATTTAAATTCTCCACCAATTGTGATTATGATGCATGACAAAATAACTTGTGTAAACACTTACAGGCAGGTCCAGGAATCATGATGGGGGCAGGAAATCCAACATGTTTGAAATCAGAAAGGTAATAAATCCCAGGCTGGAGAACAAAGGTTTCAAAGTTCATGCTAACTTTGATGAACTAACAAGAGCGAGTGGGAAAGAGCTGCTTAAATGCCTGCAGGGCTGATGAGGAAATGGGGAACAGGTGAGCAGGGTATCGAGGGGTCATGTGACCGGAGAGACAGTCAGAGGCCACCTGGTGGACAGGAGGAGAATGACAGATGACCTTTTACTGACAATTAGGTTCAAACTAAATAATACAAAAACATCGTTATTCAAAGTGTTAGTGTAGCTCCTCCCAAAAAAGTAAATCTGACGAAAAACTCGATGCAAAACTGTGAAATTGTGCAATACTGTAATGTAGCCTACACCGTTTGATAAGTCCATGTCTCTTATCCAGAATGCTAAAGTGATGTCCTCTTTTCAATATCTCTAACTGCTTTGTTTCGCGATAGAAAGGATCAAACCAGCCAGAGGATTGTTTTTGTTGTTGTGGTGATTAGATGAAGTAAACAACAGAAAAAACATTGGGTTACATTTGACCAGAGGACAACAGGAAGTATTAATATGTTACATCATATTATGGATATTTCGTTTTGACTAAAACATGTGTTTAAGGGAAATGTTTAGGGCACACTTGTCTCCCTCTCTTTGTTGTCTGTTTACCTGCTGATGTTGGTTGTTTACCTCCTCCCTCTGACATTTCATTACATGTTACTTGTTAGACGCTTTTATCCAAAGCGACTTACATACTCAATACTGTGGACAATCCCCACAGGAGCAATTTGGGGTGAAGAGTCTCAGGGACACAACGACACGCTGACTGCAGTGGGGTTTGAACCTGTGCTCCCCTGATCCGAACACCAACGCACTAACCCACTGCACCACACGCCTCCTAACACTCCTAACTGACACGTGGCCAAGAGGGGGGAGGAGGGATAAAACACAAGCTGTGACCATTGTGTTCTTTTTTTGGCGATTATATGAAATAACCAACATTAAAAACATTTACAATGTAGGTCAGATTTGACATGAGGAAAACAGGAAGCTTAGTTTCTTACACAATCTATGGATATTTGTTAGAAAATCAGAAATTCATATTTACTTTTTGACTAAAACAAGTGTTTAAGATGGTGTGTGTTGAGGGACATTTTTAGGGCACACTTGCCTCCCTCTCTTTGTTGTTTACCTGCTGATGTTGGTTTGTTTACCTCCTCCCTCTGACACGTGGGGAAAAGAGGGGGGAGGAGGGAGGAGGGAGGATGGGAGGGGGGGATTAGCGCAGACTCGGTGACTTTTTTAGACAACAACAAACACAAAGACTTGAGAGAGAAGTCAGAAACCATCGCTCCTCTTCCTCCTCCTCTTCCTCGGTCAGAGTCAGCTTCTCTCCCCGGGCTCCGTGCACCTCGCCCCGGCCCCACAGCATGTCTCAGGCCGGCTCCCAGTCACCAGAGGACGGACTCTACGGTGAGTGATGGAGCCTCATAGAACCGCACTTTGTTTAGCTCTTATATAATGACGTTTCCTTTACAGTCATGACGTAACATGTTAGCAGATATAGATCGTACCGTGTGCACGAATCTATAAACACATATCAGGTGAATAATTGACATCGTTGTGCAGATATGAGCGTGTGTGAGCAGGTGTGTGAGGATGCACAGTGAGTTGTGTGTTGTTTCCACCCTCTCATTGTGTAAACGGATTCCCTGACTCACCTGTTTGTTTCTCTGTAAGCCAATTAAAATGTGGAGATGTCCTGAGCTTATAGCTCCACTGTGCTGCACATAGCCTGACACAGAGGATGCTGGGTAAAAAACAACATGTGGAACAGTGTTATGGGAAGCAGGAGAGTAAGGGACTGCATGCCAATGATGGGGGGGGGGGGGTTCAGTTTTATGGGTGACTTTTCAAGTGTTACAGACAGCCTCTAGTTTTAGACTAACACACCAATAACGGTTCATTTGCAATACGCTGATTTATTTGGCCTACATGTCATTGGATGTGTTCATATGTTTATTTTTATAGGCACTATTCAGATATCCATAGAAATAGATAGTCTAGATACGTAGATTGTTGTCCTCTCCATACAACATGCACAATGCAGCTTTGTAGTTCATGGCACACACACAAAAGACGCATTCTGCGAGAACAAAGGTGAAATTAAATATACATTTAAATGTCCAAAACAATGCAACAGCAAGAACACACCAAGAAAACCTCTTGCCCTGTCCCTTGTCCTTTCTGCACAGTCCGTACATTAGGGCTGCTCGATTGTGGCAAATTCATAATCTCGATTATTTGGGTCAATAATTGATATCACGATTATTAAAAACGATTATCCATTTACTTTGAAAACACCCATTTATTGAAAAACAAATGTGAACAGTATGTTTTTAACAGTTGATTAACCTGAACTTTAAGTTTCAACTGAAAAACCAATAAAGAAAAATAAAAAAAATCGTTTTATTTCGATTATATTGTTTTCATAATCGTTGCAAGCCAAAATCGTAATTGCGATTAAAATACGATTACCTACCTTACATTGGAGAATACATGTATAAGCCAGTGTTTGCTGCAGACTCTTTTGGTGTCCAGCAAATTACAGGATGTCTTGCAAGAAAACGGTGAAATGAAACGTAAATCTTAAGAACAAAAAAACCCAAAAACCCTCCGATGTTCTTCCAAAACAATGTAAACACACTTCCTTTACTTTAAACAAGACATGAACCCCTCCCGCTCCCTAAACATATACAGCACAAGCCCAAAGCAGACATTTATACCATTGCAAAATATGAAAATAACAGGAAGTCATTGAGTTTTCTTAGCATCCACATTACATGACTCTGACTCGGCACCGATCAGTGTGTTCAGGATAGATACGTCAGGAAACAAGGC